>SKCR01007568.1:0-122962 GCA_019454045.1 Zanthoxylum bungeanum | reverse complement strand
GAGGTTTCTCATTCCTGACAATTTGGGTATGCTAGGCATAACGTTTGGATGATACCAAACTAAGGACCCAAATTGGATAAGTGCCAATATTGGTTATCCTAAGGGAAACCATAAGTATAGTACTTAACACCTCACTAGAGAACAATTAGATTGTTGCTCTCCATGCGGTTTTCCTGAGAGGAATACCGATATGCAGTGGTAAGTGGGAGGATAGTATAACTCGATGAAAATCGGAGTAATACTGTTCTAGGCACTGAATCGAAATGGAACATATATAGTTCATCAAGGATGAAACTATACCATTAATCTTCGAATACACAAGAACAAAGGAAGTGATACGAGGTATCGACTCCCTATTATGACAAAGTGTCATGAGTCCGAAATGGATTCGATGTATATCAATATGTTTGGATTGAAGCAAGCATAAGGTTCTTGGAACTGACGTTTTGAAATAATCAAAATAGTTTATGATTTGACTCAAAACGAAATAATTCTTGTGTATATAAGGAGGTTAGTGGGAGAGGGCACTGACAATGAAATTCCCATAAAACAATCGGTGAAAGCTTGGCTTTCATAAGAAATTCTCCGTAGAATCTGGGAGTAACAACCTTTATTCAAGGAATAAAGATCTACTGGGCTAGATTTGGAGTTGGCAACACTCTCTGAGAAATTGTACATTTAAAATGTACTTGTATTGGTGTCTCATACGCTTTGAGCATATGGAGTCACAATCGGGTCAATCCAAGTGATAATCACTGGATTGAAGATTAAGAACATCTGTTAGTATCTGAGAGAACTAAAGATGTTGTCTTAAACTATGGAGATGGAGAACTTGAAGTGACTGGGATCACTGCTGCAAGTTTCCAAACTGGTAAATACTGCGGTACTATAAAGTTTGAACACTGGGACAGTGAGCTGGAAATCTTCCGAGCAAGATAACTGTTGCCGAATTAACAACAAATACGGATTATTGCTGCAGCTAAGGCAACAATAGAAGCCATTTGGATCGATAATAAATCTAATTAGATTAGATATAGTTCTGTTAGCAGCTGAGCTAGGCGTCAGCACAGGCTAAAGAATTAAAGGTCTCATCGACGATCCAGATATATACTTCTATATCATCTGATTCGTTCGGATCATACATCGTGGCGATGTGATGATCGTGTAAATCGCGTCAGACGATAATTAAGCAAATCCGCTGACGAAAACCTTTCATCAGCAATTTGAGCGAACAGTACATAGTTTCGGTGTTAGACACTCGAGTGACTGGCTATGTGCCAAGTGGGAGATTGTTGGATAATATGACCCATAGCGTCACTATTTGTACAGATCACGGTGTTGTTGTACAAATTAACTATGTGACAAGGAAATTGCACTCTCATCATTTGTGATTAGATCACCATAGATATATAAATGAAGAGAGGTCCATATGATTAGTTCCTGGATTGAGATGATATGAGACAGTATCAATCCCCGAAGGATTAATCATTAAATATCCCTAGCCGAAGTATTATCGAGACTGGACATCGATAATGCGGAATAGGCTAGTATTGCACTTGTGCGCGTTGTGAGGGCACAACGGCATAGTTCTCATATATATAAGTATTGGATACTTATGCAAGTGCGATAGGAGGTCGTGTTTCACCGATGGTACGGGAAACAGCTTCGCTCTGGATAGACCCCTCGGAATCCCATTGGTATTATGACTATGTGTCTATGGGAGGCCGAATCGAGGTAGGTGTGTATAGTCTTAACCTGAGACTTGCATCGCTAATACTTGCGATAATCGGTAAACTCTGGTCTTGGTGGTACAGGGCTTTAACCGGTTCTGGGTACACCGCTTCTGGGTTTATCAGGGAGTCGTAGTGTATTGGGTGTGATGTCGAGACGGAAGTGTCACTTCAGTCATATTGGAGTAGATGTCACGCAGGATATGGTACTAGTGCTCTTGAGTGTTGCGCAACCAATCGGGATATTGTGACCAGGTCATGTATATCCGATTATAGAGACTATGTTACCAAACATCCGACATGTGTTCGGACGGGGCAGACACTTATCCAGCCCCAGCCCTAGCACGTGATTATCCGATACTGGGCCGATATACACAATACTACGGTATACTACGCTTGATACAGATCTATATATTCCTGTAAGAATATTTCTGGAGAATTGGGTAGGCATGGCGTTTTGCTAGAGGCTAACCTTGTCTTGTAAATCGGTATAAACGTAGTACGAGGTACTTACGTGTTCGGATAGTCCGACGACCGTATTTACTGCCAACATATCCGGAGATCTCATGGGTCGGTTCCCGAAGATTCACCGATGACGTATTACTCGCACTTTGATTAATCTGGGATTAATTAGAAGAGAGAGATAGAATTAATCTGGGATAATTCGGAGAGATAGAATTAATCTGGGATTAATTCGATGAGAGAGAAAATTAATCTGGGATTAATTGCGGAGATATTTTATCTGGGATAAAATATTATTAAAGAGAGAGAACGATTAATTTGGAATTAATCGATAAAATTAATATATTCGATATATTAATCGAAATTGGATTTCGACGCGGAATTAAAATTAGATTTTAATTCGGGCGAACGAATTAATTTAGAATTAATTCGTTAGCGACGTGAATAGTGAATTCGCTAGGCGTAATCATTTAATTACGACGCGACGGAAAATTCGTTAATTTGGAATTAGCGAACCCGAGCCCGAGAGTGATTGCGAGCGCATTCGCATTTCGAATTCGAACGCGGCATGCGAGTCACATCAAGCGTCAAATCGTTTGTCACATCATGCGTCAAATCAATTGTCACTTAGAGTGATGTGACTTGACAACATATCACTTTATTAAAGTGATGTGATGTGACTTAAAGTAAAAAGTAGAAATGATGGGTAATAAGTTGATTGAAAGCTTTTGCTTTAATTTTAAATAGAAAAAGTAAATGGTTTATTACATATATAATTTTGGAAATTATATAAACCTTTTTTACTTTTTTATTTTCTAACTTATCACTCTCTCTCTCACATGCAAAGGACACACGGTCCTTTCTCTTCCCTCCCATTTTTCTTCTCTTCTTCTTCTCGGCTCACTGCCGATTCTTCTTCTCTTCTTCTGTTTTTCACCGAAATTTGAGAAGCAAGATGAAGATAAACTAGTGCTAGCACACTCTAGGAGTGATACAAGGTGATAGGGAAGTGAGTTTGTGAGCATGGAATCTCAAGCTTGGAGCTTTAATGGAGTTCTCACATGGCCGAAAATGGTGAAGATCTACCGCCCAAAACCGAGCAGTCCACTGACTTTGGAAGCCATTGCCGAGCATGTTGAGGAGCAAAAATCGCACCTTGTTCTTCATTTCATCAACCCGAAAATCAAAGTGAGTATATTCCGCACCTCCTTTGATGTGGTTCATATGTGGTTTTTATGCTTGTTTGTGATCTTTGGGACTTTGATTGAACACCAACAGTATCCTATACCCAAATATATGAGAACTATGTTGTTATGCCCTCACAACACGCACAAGTGTAATACTAGTCTTTTACGCATTATCGATGTCCAATCTCGATAATACTCGGACTAGGGATATTTAATGATTTATCCTTCGTGGACTGATATTGTCTCATATCATTCTCTGTCCAGGAACAAATCATAGGGACCTCTCATCATTTATATATCTAGGTGATCTAATCACAAATGATAAGAGTGCAATCTCTTTTGTCACATAGTTAATTTGTACAACAACACCATGATTTGTACAAATAGTGACGCTATGGGACATAATTGTCCAACAGAAACCCCCAAGGTCGTGCAAGCCTTTAGTATTATATTTGGCCATAGAACCCGGAGCACTGGGGACGATGATGGTACATGCAGACGAGATAGGGTGGAACATGCAGTCTATTACCTCAATAAGAAGATGCTTCTGTATGAAGCCCGCTATCAAGAAATGGAAAAGATCTGTTTGGCGATGATATGGGCTTCCCGAAAGTTGCATCATTACTTCTAATCATATAAGATACAAGTGGTAGCAAAGGAGAATCCCCTAAAGTATTTACAATCAGCACCTTCACTATTATGGAAGTTGGGGTAGATGGTTGGTGCTACTGACGGAGTTTGATATAGAATACCTCAACTCTAAGGTAGTCAAAGGGAGAGCCGTAGTGGAATTCTTGGCATTACAACCCATAGAAGGAGATCAGTATAAGTTCAAATTCCCAGATGAGGAGGTTCAAGCCATAACGGTCCAGGGGTGGAAAATGCATTTCGAGGAGCGATGATTTACAAAGGAGATGGAATACGAATTGTGATAGTAACCCCCGAAGGAGAAACCTTACCTATGGCCAAAAGGTTGACGTTCAGAGTAACCAACAACATGGCTGAATATGAGGCATATATCTTTTGACTGAAAACACTAATAGTCCTAAGAGCTAATGATGTGGAAGTTTATGAAGACTCGATGTTGGTAGTTTGAAAGATGCGAGGGGAATGGGAATTGATGGAAAACAGGTTGAAACCCTATCTACTCCATCTCAAGAAGTTGGCACAGACTATCCCTGACTGTAAGTTCCAGCACTTTCCACGAGAAAAGAACCAAATGGCAAATGCACTAGCCACCCTAGCTGTAACTTAGGAGAACCCTGAAAAATTAGTAATGAGACCCCTTGTACTGACAACTGCTAGCAGACCCAGTTATGAGATAGAGAGAATCTTGGAAGTATAAGTCGACGATAGGAAGTCGTGGTACTACGACATTCTACAGTATATAGAACGTGGAGAATTCCCGGAAGGAGCGGGAAAGAAAGACAGAATAGCCATTCAGAATTTTCTTCCCAATCTGTGAGTTTAAGGGGAGAGTTGTACAAGAGACAAGCCAATGGCGTCCAGTTGAAATGTTTAAGAAAAGAAGAGGCTCAGAATGTGATGGAAGAGGTGCACGCTGGAGTATGTGAACCGCACATGAACAGATTGAATTTGTCTCGCAAGATAGTAAGGCAAGGATTTTACTGGTCAACCATGGAAGCTGACTGCGCAAAGCTAGTGAAGCACTGTCACTATTGCCAGGCACACGTCAACTTGAACCATCTATCATCTACGAAATTACACGGATAGTCAGAACCATGGCCTTTCTAAGCGTGGGGTATTGACATGATTGGAGAAATCAAGCCACATGCATCAAATGGACACCGCTTTATAGTAGTGGCCGTAGACTATTTCTCGAAACGGGTGGAAGCCGAGTCATTCTGTAATGTGCTTGTCAAAGTTGACAAACTCATCCTTCCAGCAGACTTCATCATCCTTGACATGGAAGAAGACAAAGAAGTACCTATCATTCTTGGGAGACCATTTTTGGCTACAGGTAAAACTGTGATTGATGTGCAAAAAGGAGAACTAACCATGAAAGTGCAGGACCAAGAAGTGACATTTAATGTTTTCAAAGCCATGAAATTCCCGAGCGATGAAAAGGAAAAAGAAGAATGCTTCAGAATTGATGTTGTTGATAGTATTGTTCAGAATACTGAGTCAAATGCCACGATACACTTGAAGCTTGCATCACCAACATGACTGACATTGAGCTAGATGCTGAAATCCTGGAATGTATCAACTACCTTGACAAACCATTCCGATTCAAAGCAATACCACCAGTTGAAAGCTTGGAACTTCCAAAGAAAGATCGAATAAAGCCTTCGATTGAAGAACCACCGCAGCTGGAACTAAAGTTACTTTCGAGCCATCTCAGGTATGCATTTCTTGGAAACTCTTCTGAATTACCTGTTATTATTTATTCTTTACTAACATTGGAGCAGGAAGAAAAGCTATTGAGAGTGTTACGAGAGCACAAAAGAGCCATTGGCTGGACTATAGCAGACATTCGAGGCATTAGTCCATCATTTTGCATGCATAAGATTCTGATGAACGATGAGTACAAACCCACAGTGGAGCATCAATGAAGACTCAATCCAATCATGAAGGAAGTTGTGAAGAAAGAAATCATCAAATGGTTGGATGCTAGCATCATTTACCCCATCTCAGATAGCACTTGGGTGAGTCATATGCAGTGTGTGACAAAGAAAGGAGGAATTACTGTGGTCACCAATGAAAAGAACGAGCTGATTCCAACAAGAACAGTGACTAGATGGAGAGTATGTATCGACTACAGAAAGCTTAATAAAGCCACGAGAAAGGACCATTTTCCGCTACCATTCATTGATCAGATGTTAGACAGACTGGCGGGACATGGGTTCTATTGCTTTCTTGACGGATATTCAGGGTACAATCAGATTACTATTGCCCCAGAAGATCAGGAGAAAACCACATTTACATGTCCCTATGGTACTTTTGCTTTCCGCAGGATGCCATTTGGATTATGTAATGCCCCAGCCACTTTTCAGCGTTGCATGATGGCTATTTTCTCAGACATGCTGGAGCAAAGTATGGAGGTATTCCTGGATGATTTTTCTGTGTTTGGACATTCTTTTGACCATTGCTTGCAAAATTTGGAACAGGTATTACAAAGGTGCGAAGATACAAACCTGGTACTCAATTGGGAGAAATGCCATTTCATGGTACATGAAGGCATTGTTCTTAGACACCGGATTTCACAAAATGGAATCGAGGTAGACAAAGCAAAGATTGAAACAATTGAAAAACTACCTCCACCAACATCTGTCAAAGGGATTCGGAGTTTTCTCGGACATGCAGGTTTTTACAGGAGATTTATCAAAGACTTTTCCAAGATTGCTAAACCTCTTTGCAATCTTCTGGAAAAGGATGTGCCTTTCAACTTCACCAAAGAATGCCAGGAAGCTTTCGAGATCTTAAAACATAAGCCGATCTCTGCCCCCATCATTGTAGCACCAGACTGGACCCTTCCATTTGAAGTGATGTACGATGCTAGTGATTTTGCTGTAGGTGCAGTTTTGGGACAACGCAAAGCAAAGATTTTTCACACCATTTACTACTCCAGCAGAACTTTAAATGAAGCTCAACTCAACTACACAACCACTGAAAAGGAGTTGCTCGCAGTTGTGTATGCTTTTGACAAATTCTGCTCCTATCTGATGGGTCCCAAAGTGGTGGTCTACATAGATCATTCAACAATCAAATATCTGATCACAAAGAAAAATGCCAAACCCAGATTAATCCGTTGGATACTTCTTCTGCAAGAATTTGACGTGGAGATTTGAGACAGGAAAGGGACAGAAAATCAGGTGGCAGATCACTTATCGAGGCTCGAGAATAGAGAAACAGCTGGCAAAGAATTATCAATCAAAGAAAATTTTCCAGATGAACAGCTATTTGCCATGAAACAACAGGAAGTCCCTTGGTATGCTGACATTGTCAACTACATTGTGTCAGGAAAATGGCCGTTGGAATGGACAACTCAGCAACGGAAGAAGTTCTTCAAAGAAGTCAAGCACTATGTCTGGGATGAACCGTACCTGTTTAAACGCTGTGCTGATCAATTTTTGAGACGGTGTGTTCCACAGGAGGAGGTCAACAGTGTTTTGCAGCACTGTCATTCATCACCATATGGCGGACAATTCAGTGGGAACAAAACTGCAGCCAAAGTCCTTCAATCAGGTTTGTTCTGGCCTACTCTTTTTAAAGATGCTTATCTTTTTGCTTTTCAATGTGACAGGTGCCAGAGAACGGGGAATATTTCCAGGAGAAATGAAGGACCATTGCAAAACATTCTGGAAGTAGAGATATTCGATGTGTGGGGTATTGATTTCATGGGACCCTTTGTTCCATCATTTGGAAACCTGTACATCCTGGTAGTTGTAGACTACTTCTTCAAATGGGTTGAAGCAATTGCACTACCATCCAATGATTCAAAAGTGGTGATCAAATTCCTGAAAAAGAACATTTTCACTCGGTTCGGAACACCTCGAGCAATCATTAGCGATGGTGGCTCACATTTCTGCAACAGATACTTCGATGCACTCCTATCCAAATACGGAGTTACTCACAAGGTTGCCACTGCTTACCATCCACAATCAAATGGACAGGTTGAGGTTTCAAACAAGGAGATCAAGAGAATCCTAGAAAGGACCGTTGGATCAACAAGGAGGGACTGGTCTACAAATCTGGATGACGCATTATGGGCCTACCGTACAGCTTACAAGACACATATTGGTATGTCCCCATAT
This sequence comes from Zanthoxylum bungeanum, assembly GCA_019454045.1. Classification (NCBI taxonomy): domain Eukaryota; kingdom Viridiplantae; phylum Streptophyta; class Magnoliopsida; order Sapindales; family Rutaceae; genus Zanthoxylum; species Zanthoxylum bungeanum. Next base: position 114,808 of record SKCR01007568.1, on the reverse strand, counting down.
CGATTGGTGTTTGGGAAAGCATGCCATCTGCCAGTTGAGCTTGAACACAAGGCGTACTGGGCACTGAAGAAGCTAAATCTTGATTCACAAGCTGCAGGAGATAAAAGACTTCACCAACTCAATGAATTGGAGGAATTTCACCTAGAGGCTTATGAGAATGCCAGATTATACAAGGAAAAGACAAAAAAATGGCATGACCGAAAAATAGTGCACAGACAGTTGGAACCAAGGCAGCATGTGTTGTTGTACAACTCGAGGTTGAAACTTTTCCCTGGAAAGTTGAAATCTAGGTGGTCTGGACCATTTGTGATCACTCAGGTTTTACCATATGGAGCTGTTGAGTTACTGGATCCCAATACCAACAACACATTCAAAGTTAACAGTCAGCGTGTCAAGCACTACTGGGGAGAATCATTTGAGCGACAAAAAGAAAGTGTCACACTTTCAGATCCAGCATAAACGTTCGAGCAGTCACGTCTAGATGACGACGATTAAACTTAGCGCTCGCAGGGAGGCAACCCATGCAATTTTTGTATATATTGTGATTTGGTGTGATTTAATTTGGTGTGTTTAGTTTTTGCATATTAAGTCATTTCAAGATGGAAGAAGCTCTCGCAAATCTTCACAAGTAATTTCCTTATCTCCCTCAAAAATCTCTAATGAAAGTTTACAAAGCTCGCTTAGAACGAATGAGGTTACTGACGATCCATGGTGTTCCCAATGACATTCGTTGGGTAATTGTAGCACGAGTCCGATTGGCAGGTGAGTCTTCAGACTCTTTTATTTCACATCTGCCTGGTTTTGGAAGAAGCACCTATGCAAAGAAACGAAGAGCTAAACAAATGGGTGTTTGTTACAAATGTGCACGTTGGAATTGCAATACTCGTTGTCGTTCTTTAGGAATGGTGTCTGATAATCGCGAAGACAAAATTAAATTCATTAGGGATGGCTTGAGTAAGGAGTCTTTAGATGATATATCTTCGACTCTTGGGATGCATCCCAGTGGATATGTTCACATAGTCTTTCGCAGATTACATACACAATTTCAAAAAGAAAGACGACAATTAAGTCTTGGGAACCTGACTCAAAAAGACCCTGTTTGCCAATTTATAAGAAAATTGGATGGGAAACTTGTCCCTGACGCATAGACGTTAATCAAGCTGTAAATTCTTGTACATATTATATCTCTTTGTCTTTTCCTAATAATTTGATTTGTTTTGTTGTTTTCTTTATTTTCTCCGACAGGATCCAGACCTTTTTGACCATATCACGATCTATTTTACTATTTTGTTACTAATCGTCCTTTGGAAGATACTTGTGCTATTTTTACTCACCCTTTTCAGGTACTATAAATTCAGTTCGTCAATGCACTTTTGAAGGCATCCTGATTTGAGAAAAGAAATACATAAAACATGGAAGCCACTTCAAGAAGACGAGTTGAAAATATTTGTGTGTTTTGCGGTAGTAGTGTGTTGGTACTAAACCACAATACATAGAAGCAGCACAGGAATTGGGTCGAGTCTTAGCTGCAAGGAATATGCACTTAATATATGGCGGAGGAAATCTTGGACTTATGGGGATCGTTTCAAAGGCTGCACAGGAAGGAGGCAGTCACGTTTTGGGAAACATCCCAAACCCTTGGCAGAGGAAAATCTTATTGAACCATCAAACGAGAGGAAATAATCGTGCCATGTATGTCTGAACGACTGGTAGAAATGATTAACCGTGCTGATGCTTTTATTGCTTTGCCAGGTGGCTTGGGTACATTGAGGAAAATTTTTATTGTACTATCTTGGGCGAACCTGAACATACACCAGAAACCAATTGGGTTGTACAACGTTGATGGATTTTATGATTTTCTTTGTGTGTTCTTGATGATGCCCGGAGAAATGGGTTCATATCAAAACCTTTAAAAGAACTCCTTTTACTGCCAGAACCGCTCCGGATCTAATTGACCAACTCTTAGCTTATGAACCACAAGTTGACCCTATCATTTCAAAGATAAATTGGTCTGGGGACGATCGTGGTAAGAGGCGTCGGGTTAATCTGGATCTTAACCTTTAAATTCCTGTAGAATTTCAGCTAACCAGGTACTATCTTCTAAACTCTTCTTCTACTGTTTAAGACATTGGGACAATGTCTTATTTAGGTTTGGGGGAGGAATTAATTGATCAATACCTTGTTTTTAGTTGTGTGTTGTTTATTTTTAGTCCAAAATTCTTCGAAAAATACAAAAAAATTGAAAATTTTTCAAAAATTACAAAAAATATTTTGTATTTGTGTTTTATTTTTGACTGAAAAGGTGAAATTGGTAAGAGATAGCTGAGTAAGGAGTTTCCACTCCTGAGACGTATCTCAAACCTAATTCGAAACAAGTTAATTTTTGTTTATTTCCTTTTGAATTATTTAATTTGTAAATTCTCCATAAAATTAACTAAAATGAATCTTCATATGCTCAGTTGACAGATATTATCAACATACATGGTAACATACGGACATGAGCTAAAATTGAAAAGTTTGTAATATTCAGTGCTCTAGTTTAATTGGAGGAAGCATCTCAAAAAGCAATGGAGTAAAAAAAAAAAAAAAACGTCGAGATCCGAGTTATTAAGTCTGTAAGGGTGTTTTGACACCTAGTGCCCTAAAACCAACTGGTTTGGGAGTCATTGGCCCAAAGCTCGCTACATGGATCAAAGATGCTGCAAAAATATATATATCTGAAGTCTGAGTAATTAAGTCTGTAGGGTGTCTTAACACCTGGTGCCCTAAAGCCAACTGGTTTGGGAGCCACCGACCCAACACTCGCTACATAGATGGAAGATATTGTATATAAATAAAAAATAGAAAAAGAAAAAATCAAGAAAAAATCAGAAAAATGAGAAAAATTATTCCATTGCTACCAAAAGGTGTTAAATCTGATAGAACTTTAGGACAAAAATATTACTCTCTTATCAACTGCACTTATGACTGTTGTGGGAAAAAGATGAGTTGTTTAATATTTGTTGGCTGTGTATATGAAGAATGGTAAAAATAATCGGAGAATTTACTTATTCTGTAATTTAGAATGAAACAAAACAACTATTGACTTGGAGTAGTTTCACCCGATTAGTCACTAACTTCTTTATTCTATTTTCTCTTGTCTTTTTGCTTTTGTGTGCATTAGTTTTATTATCTTTTTACTTTTGTAAAACGTTTGTGGGTATCGTTGCTGTAAGCCCTCACGAGACTATAACTCGTCCACTAGGGACACCTAGGGGTTTTAAAGGCTTGTTGCATATGCTAAATGCAACCGTGATCCCTACGAAAGTGGCTTAGTTTAATTTTAATTGTTTCTTGTATTTTATTTGTTGTTTTGCTCGAGGACTAGCAAAATGTTAGGTTTGGGGGTGTGATGAGCGGAAAATATATCAATATTTACCGCCCCTTTTACTTAATATTTTGTTTAGTTTCTCGGGTTTGATGAACGTTTTGATGTGTTTTAGTTTATTTTCAGATAAAATAATATTGGGACATAATGAAATCCTTTAGGATGAAATGTGGGTCAAATAAGGGGCAAAATTGGACTTGACATATTAATTTGGAGATTGGAAACTTGAAAGGGCGTTTTAACGAAGTGCAGTTTTGGAAATTCCAGTTTTGCGCATCTGTCGTATTTTGGGCATAACGTTTTACTCCGATATTGGATTGAGCTGATTCAAGTTCCAGATTAAAGAAGACTCAAAGATCTACAACTTTTAAGACGAAATAATTTCGAATTCTGAAATTTCATGCCCGAAATTGATGAACTATCCAGAAGTGTGTTGTGTGTAATTATTAAAGTCATTTTCAATCATTTTCAAAGCAAAAAATAAATTAATAAATAAATAATAAAAATTATCAAATCACCACCAAACATGATAAGCAATTAGTGGAACAATTAATAATGGATTGGTGGAGCAATTAGTGGAGCAATTAATAATTGATTTGGTGGATGATTTGATGGAGGCAAAATTTTGCCTATAAATACCAAGCCATTTCATTTGTAAATTCATACTTTCTTCTAAGGAATTCCTTAAGAATACTAAGAAGATTGTATCTTGTTTGTTTATTTACAGCTTTCAGTAATAAATTTCCGCTTTCGCACTTTCTTTTCTTTACTTTTCAGTTTTTACTTTCCGCAATTTACTTTTACGCACAATACTTTTCTTTCTTTAATTTTCAGTTTTTACTTTTCAGTAATGAGGAGGTAACTCCCCTTTGCTGGGGTAAAAGGTAAAACTTTTATTACTAATATTAGATTATCTATAATTATAATCCTATAATATTATAATATAAACTAGATAAAACCTGACTTAACGAGGATACCGCCATATTGGTCGGTTGGTAATTATTTAAAATGGTTTAACCTGACTAAACTGGATACCGCCTGATTGGTCGGTTGGTAATTAATTATTAATTTGACTTAATCTGGATACCGCCTATATGGCTGGTTGGTAATTATCATGCAAAGTTAATATATTAAGGGAGATATCTAAAATAGAAGTAATAAAAGTGGATCCTTTACCTCACATTTTCTTTTATTGTAATTTTACTTTATTTACTTTTCAGCAATTTACTTTTCAGCAATTTACTTTTAGCAATTTACTTTCAGCATTTACTTTTCAGCATTTAATTTTCAGTATTTAATTTCAGCATTTATTTCAGCATTTACTTTTCAGCATTTAATTTTCAGTATTAATTTTCAGTATTTTACTTTATGTCTTTTATTTTATTTAAGTTTTTTACTACCCGTAAATATGTGTCGTAACTAAGCCAGTTATCTGGGTTTGTGATGAAATCCATATCACCGGTTTATAAGGGGTTAAATTATAGTTTGGGTAATTTAAAGGTTTACTTATTAAGTCTTAAGCTTAATGCGTCTTGTTAATTGGCCACTAATAAGATTGATGTGGTAAATCTAAAATAAACTTGACAAAGGAATTTTAGGTTTCAGCCTTAGACTTAATAGCCCACGATCTTCCTTGAGGATAGATAACCCTTTAATAGATTTCCTTACAGGATAGGAATATACCTGTCGGGCGGGGGTAGCCATAATTGGAACTTAAACTTAAACTTAATGAATCCAGATAATTTGGTTGACATAGACATATGGTTCAATTGGGTTAAACTGGGTATTTGCGTCTGACCATCAACATAGGCTTTTGCATAATTTAGTGTTCCAGGTTAGTAAACCGATTTATTACACAAACATAAAATAACCACTTCATTTCAAATGAAAATTGGAAGAAAAGAAATCACAACCCTAGATAGTTTTTAATATTGAATTTTCTTAAAACCTACTTTCGAACAATTTTATTTACTTGTTTTTAAATTTAGAATCGTCACCAATTTCAAATCAATCAAACAACCTGTTAGATACTAGTAATCATTTGACCTCATAAAATTAATAGATTAGATATTAAGTCCTCGTGGGATCGATATTTTTATACTACTTGAACGATACGTGCGCTTGCGTTATACGTGTGTGTTTACGCCGGTCAATTACACTTGTGCGCGTTGTGATGGCACAACGACATAGTTCTCATATATTTGGGTATATGATACTCATGCAAGTGTATAGGAGGTTGTGTTTCACCGATGGTACGGGAAACAGCTTTGCTCTAGATAGATCGCCTCGGAATTCCATTGGTAGTATGACTATGTTCTATGGAAGTCCGAAATCAGGGTAGGTGTATTTGGTCTTAACTTGAGACTTCACCGCTAATACTGCGACAATCAATATACTTTGGTATGGGTGTCTAGGGCTTTAACAGGTGTTGTGTACGCCAATACTGGGTATATGAGAATCGTAGTGGTGTGTTGGGTGTGATGTCAAGATGGAAGTGTCACTCAACTCATATGGAGATGATGGTCACGTAGGATATGGGACTGGTTCTCTTAAATGCTGCTGCAACTATCGGGATAAAATGACAAGGTCATGTTTATCCGATTATAGAGACTAGTCATCAGACATCCGACATGTGCTTCGTACGGGGCAGACACAATTCCAGCCCCAGGCCTAGCACGTGATCATCTGATACTGGATAGAAATACGCAATACAATGGTATACTACGCTTGATACATATCTTTTATTCCTGTAAGGATGGTTCCGGAGAATTGGGTAGGCATGACGCTTTGCTAGAGGCCAACCTTGTCTTGTAAATCGGTATAAACGTAGTACGAGCGTACTTACGTGTTCAGATAGTCCGGCGACTGAATTACTGCCAACATATCCGGGGATCTCATGGGTCACTTCCCAAAGATTCATCGATGACGTGACTCGCACTCTAGATTAATCTGGGATTTAATTAGAGAGAGAGAGAAAAATTAATATGGGATAATTGCGGAGATATTTTATCTGGGATAAAATATCATTTAAAGATAGATAACGATTAATTGGAATTAATCGATTAATTAATATATTTGATATATTAAACGAAATTAGATTTCGACGCGGAATTAAAATTAGATTTTAATTCGGGCAAACGAATTAATTTAGAATTAATTCGTTAGCGATGTGAATAATGATTTCGCTAGGCGTAATCATTTAATTACGACGCAATGGAAAATTCGTTAATTTGGAATTAGCGAACCCGAGCCCGATATTATTCACGAGCGTATTCGCATTTCGAATTCGAGTGTGGCACGTCAAATCAAGTGTCAAATCGCTAGTCATATCAAGCGTCAAATCACAAGTCACTTTGAGTGATGTGACTTGACAACTTGATGGATTGAGTGATGTGTGTGGTTGTTGGCTTTAAATGGTTTGACTTTTAAAGCCAAATTCATTCCAAATGAATTTGAAATTCACTTTTGTGTATTAGATACACAAATTTGGAAAACACATCCAACAATTCACTCTTCTCTCTTTCTCTCAACTCTTCACGCCCAAAAGGGCAGAAAGCTTACTATTTTTTCTGTAAAAAACGTGAGCAGTGAGGGAAGCTTAGAGTGGGATTTTGTGGCAAAATCTCAAGTGCTAGCACACTTACGAGACATACGAAGGTGATAGGGAAGTCCGCCCATGAGCCGGGAACCATTCGATGAAGCTTGGAGCTTGACGAAGGACCCAAACGAAGGCCAAAACAGTGAGCTTGGACTGCTACTGCCGTGACAGTGAAGATGGGCAGAAAGTTGATCTTGTTCGTCTCCACGTCGCTCAACCGATCGATGTGAGTATTCCGTAACTTCTTCGATATGTATTCGCACTTGATTCATGCTTATTATTGATCTTGGGACCTTAATAGAAACCAACAATGGCATCTAGAGCAACGTTTGAGCATGAAAAAATTTTAGGGCTTAAAATTTGGTCAAAAAAGTGTTTGAGCATGATTAATGAAATTGGATGATTTAGTATGGTTAAAGTATGTTAATTGATGTTTGATTATATCAATGTAGAAATTGTGTTTGGAACAAATTTCCCCAATTTATCATGGTTTGGCCGAATTGATGACTAGCCCTAAATGTCTTGGTTTTTTATTTTGATTCATTGGATGAGTTGGAAATCAATTGGGGATATTGATTAAATGTTGAATTGAATTTAATTGGATTGAATTGATTTGGGCATGAATTTTCCCCTTGGCCGAGAGTTGTAGCATGTGATATGGGTTGATTTAATCAATTGTTATGGACACTAATTGATATAGATGAGCATGATTAATTAGCCTAATTTGTGTTTTGAAAATAATGATTTGGGTGATTAATTATGTTAATGTACTTTGGTTAATTAAATGTGAAATTGGAATTTTTTGTGTTTAATTAATTGGCCTTAAAATTGGTTTGGGCCTTTAAAGTTGTTAATGGGCTTATTGGACTTTGTTGTACAAAGTTGGGTTTAGGAAAATTGGATTGGATCCAATTAGGCCCAAAACCGTATCCATAAAGCCCAAATGTGACTTAATGGACCTTTAAAGTTTAATTGGGCCTAATAGGCCAAGATTGATTTTTAGGCTTATGGGGTAACTCCCGGATTGGATTTTGGTTATTCTGTTTGACCCGAGTTAACCAAAAGTCCACGCCTTAAGAAATTAATTAAAAGTCCATTGGACTTTAATTAAATTGACGTTGGACGTTATCGGGCTTTGAGACCCGTAACGATTAAATTTGGAATTTAAGTCCAAAAGGTTTATTATTAAAGTGTAATATTTAATTTGGAATTAAATAGTGAATTAGAATTAAAGCATATTGAATTGGATTTAATTATGTAGTTTAATTTAATTCGACAATTCGTACTTTAAGTACTTATTCGAAAACGAGTTTGACTCGAGCAAAATCAAATCGTTGTTTGAACATTGAATGATCACTAATTATCAGATTAATTAATTTGATTAGATTGATTGATAACATGCTTGTGTGAATACATGGTTGCGATGCATGAATAATGTATATCGGATGGATATTAGATGGGTGGGGCAATTTTAGAAATTGTTGTAATAAATTTGATTTATTAATTGGACTGCGTGTCCAGCCTTATTGTTGGTTTTTATTAAGGTCCCAAGATCAAAAAGCAATGAAAATCGTGCATGAATACAACCAAAGAAGATAGCGGAATACTTACATTGGTTGGTTGAGTTGATTTGAAGACCATTGAAGCAAAAAACGCACTGCCATGGACACCCACTGCATGCAGTCCACTGTCTTCTGTCTTCAGTATTTGAGCTGCGAAAATGAGTTCCAGATTCGTCGGATGGATCCCGGCTCATGGGTGAACCTCCCTACCACCTTCGCAAGACTTGTAAGTGTGCTAGCACTTGAATTTTCACCATGAAAACCCACTCTAGCCTCCCTAAAACTCACGCCTGAACTGGTTCAAAACAGTGAGCAAAGCTTCTGTTTTGCGTGAGAGAAGAGAGAATTTGAGAGAGATAAAAAGTTAACTTCTCTTTTCATTTTTGTTTCTACAAAACGTAAGTGAGAAAGGAGAGAAGCAATGATGTATCTCATTAACCAAAAATGAATTTTTTAGATAAAAACTCTTCAATAACCGTGAAAAGCATTTCCCTCCAAAAATTCATCATCATCACACATTGAAAATGGAGACAATGTATCATCCCATAAAGGTGACTAGATACATCCATCATCTATTCGTGTCAAGTGATGAGATATGCGATGTGATTTGCGGATACCACTCGTTTCAAAATACGAATGTGTCCGCAAACACTTTCGGGCTCGGTTTCGCTAATTCCGAATTAACGCATTTCCGTCGCGATGAGAATTAATTAATTTTGCCTAGCGAAATTACTATTCAGATCGCTAACGAATTAATTCTAAATTAATTCGTTCGCCCGAATTAAAATCTAATTTTAATTCCGCGTCGAAATCTAATTTCGTTTAATATATCGAATATATTAATTTACCGATTAATTCCAAATTAATCGTTATCTCTCTTTAGACGATATTTATCCTAGATAAAATATCTCCGTAATTAATCCTAGATTAATTTTCTCTCTCTTCTATATAATCCCAGATTATTCAAGAGTGCGAGTTGTGCGTCATCGGTGGATTATCGGGAAGCGACCCATGAGATCTTCGGATACGTTGGCAGTAAATATGGTCGTCGGAGTATCCGAATCACGTACGTACCAAGTACTACGTTCTACCGATTTACGAGACAAGGTCGACTCCTAGCAAAGCACCAAGTCTACCCAATTCTCCGGACATATCCATTTAAGAATATCAAAGATCTGTATCAAGCGTAGTATACTAATGTATTGTATTGCGTATATCGATCCAGTATCGGACGATCACATGTTAGGCCTGGGGCTGGAAATGTGTCTGCCCCGTACGAAACATATATCGGACATCAAGCAACTAGTCTCTGTGAATCGGGCAATCCTGACTTAGTCATATTGTCCCGACGGTTGCAACCTTTTATAGAGCACTAGTTCTGTATCCTGCGCGATCATCAACTCCATATGTCTGAAGTGACACTTCCATCTTGACATCACACCCAGTACACTACGATTCCTGATAAACCCAGAAGAGGTGAACACAGAACCAGTTTAGGTCCCCCAACCACCAAAACCAAAGTTTACCGATTGTCGCAAGTACTAGCGATGCAAGTCTCAGGTTAAGATCATATACACCTACCCTGATGCGGCCTCCCATAGACACGCAGACATACTACCAATGGGATTCCGCGGGGGTCTATCCAGAGCGAAGCTGTTTTCCGTACCATCGGTGAAACACGACCTCCTATCGTACTTGCATAAGTATCCAATACTTATATATATGAGAACTATGCCGTTGTGCCTCACAACGCACACAAGTGCAATACTAGCCTATTCCGCATTATCGATGTCCAGTCTCGATAATACTACGGCTAGGGATATTTAATGATTAATCCTTTGTGGACTGATACTGTCTCATATCATCTCAATCCAGGAACTAATCATAGGGACCTCTCTTCATTTATACATCTATGGTGATCTAATCACAAATGATGAGAGTGCAATTTCCTTATTACATAGTTAATTTACTACAACAACACAATGATCTGTGCAAATAGTGACGCTATGGGTCATATTATCCAACACTTATTACCTCTCATTTATTTGTATTCTCTTCTCACCTATTCTCCTCAATGTAAATGAGGTTTCTTTAGAAGTGTAGTGTAACGGGTAGAAGTAATACATGTGCTAGCGGGAGAGAGAAAAAGAAAGATTTGATCTAGGATCATTGTGTAAAGTATCTATCCGCATATCATTATTATTTTATCATATGCGTTTTATCATGTGTTTAGAATGCATGTTTAAGGGTGTATGATGATGAGACCTTAACAAAGATAATAAATTGGTTGCCAATTTGCACGCGAAAAACCCTCAAACAATATTAAGCGTTTTTCCTTCCATTGAGTGATTCTCACTCAAGATCTAAGATGGCATTGATTTTTTGGCCAAATTCAAGGCCTTTGTCTGTAGAAGATGTGTTTGAATCACGAAGGCGTAATCATTTCATTACGACGCAACGAAAAATTTGTTAATTTGGAATTAGCGAACCCGAGCCCGAGATTATTTGCGAGCGCATTCGCATTTCGAATTCGAGTGCGGCACGTAAGTCAAATCAAGCGTCAAATCGCTAGTCACTTCAAGCGTCAAATCACTTGTCACTTTGAGTGATGTGACTTGACAACTTGATTAATAGATGTGACTTGATGGGAGTTGTTGAAAAGCTTTTTGAAAGCTTGAAAGACATTTATTATTATTGTAATAGGTGTTTGCCTTTTGATTTTTGGTATTAGATACACAAAATCAAAACAACAACCTTACTTCTTCTCTCTTACACTCACGCCCAAATGGGCATTTTCTCTCCTCTGGTTTGCTCACTGCCGAGCAGTGAAGGGAAGCACTAGAGAGTGATTTTGTGGTAAAATCACAAGTGCTAGCACACTTACGAGACATGCGAAGGTGATAGGGAAGTCCACACATGAGCCGGGAACCATTCGACGAAGCTTGGAGCTTGACGAAGGACCAAAACCGAGCCAAACCAGTGAGATTGGACTGCACACTGCCGAACCTGTGAAGGAGGACAACAGTTCGTTTTTGTTGCCTCGTTTGCCTCCGCGTCGCTCAACCGATAGATGTGAGTATTCCGCGACTGCGTCGATGTATTCGCACTTCATTTTTGATGCTTGTTTATGATCTTGGGACCTTAGAATTTGCCAACAAGGTCATGATTATCCCATTATAGAGACTAGTTACCAGAGATCCGATATGTGCTTCGTACGGGGCAGACACAATTCCAGCCCCAGGCCTAGCACGTGACATCTAATGCTGTGGATCGAAATACGCTACGCCTGATATAGATCACATATTCTAGTAAGAGTATTTCTAGAAAATTGGGTAGGCACGGTGCTTTGCTAGACGCCAACCATGTCTTGTAAATCGGTAAAAATATAGTACTAGGTACGTACGTGTTAGGATAGTACGACGACCGGATTTACTACCAACATATCCTGGGATCTCATGGGTCGTTTCTCAAAGATTCACCGATGACGTATGACTCGCACTTTATTAATTTGGGATTAAATATAAGAGAGAGAAAATTAATATGGGATTAATTACGGAGATATTTTATCTGGGATAAAATATTAATTAAAGAGAGAGAACGATTAATTTGGAATTAATCGATAAAATAATATATTCGATATATTAAACGAAATTGGATTTCGACGCGGAATTGAAATTAGATTTTAATTCGGGCGAACGAGTTCATTAAGAATTATTGTAGCAACGTGAATAGTGATTTTGCTAGGCATAATTATTTAATTGCGTCACATCGGAAAATTCGTTAATTTGGAATTAGCGAACTCGAGCCCGAGAGTGTTTGCGGGCACACTCGCATTTCGAATTCAAGTGCGGCCCACAAGTCACATCAAGTGTCAAATCATTAGTCACTTTGATTGATGTGATTTCTAGTCACTTTGAGTGACGTGACAACTTGTCATTTGAGTGATTGATTGACCGGCGTAAACACACACGTATAACGCAAGCGCACGTATCGTTCAAGTAGTATAAAAATATCGATCCCACGAGGACTTAATTCCTACTGTTGTTATTAATTATTGAATCTATTTATTTACAGATATCTAATTGAGGGATAAGAGAATGATTGCTTGGTTGATTTGGTTGATTGTAGTTTTGCAAAATAAATAAATAAATAAAAAAGACAAAAGAAAATATTAAGGAAAATAACAAAAGACACAAAGATCTAGGGTTGTGAATCATTCTAATATCATTTTAAAGATGAAGTGGTTATTTTATGTTTGTGTAATAAATCAGTTTACTAACCTGGAACACTAAATTATGCAAAAGCCTATGTCGATGGTCAGATGCAAATACCCAGTTTAACCCAATTGAACCATATGTCTATGTCAACCAAATTATCTGGATTCATTAAGTTTAAGTTCCAATTATGGCTACCCCCGCCCGACAGGTATATTCCTATCCTGTAAGGAAATCTATTAAAGGGTTATCTATCCTCAAGGAAGATCGTGGGCTATTAAGTCTAAGGCTGAAACCTAAAATCACTATGTCTAGTTCATTTTAGATTTACCACATCAATCTTATTGGTGATCAGACAACAAGAAGCATTAAGCTTAAGACTTAATAAGTAAACCTTTAAATTACCCAAACTATAAAATAACCCCTTATAAACCGGTGATATTAGAATTCATCACAACCCCAGATAACTAACACATAACTAGGGCTAGACAACTTAAAAGTAAAAGACATAAAGTAAAAATACTGAAAAGTAAAAGACAAAGTAAAACTGAAAAGTAAAATAAAATAAAATGCTAAGGTAAAAGAATTACTTTTACTACTACTAATTTAGATATCTCCCATAAAATAATATATAAACTTGTGATAATAATACCAACCGACCATATAGGCGGTATCCTGATTAAGTCAAATTAAGTCCAACCAGCCATAAAGGCGGAACCAAAATTAAATTGCCAACCGACCAATCTGGCGGTATCCTTTATTAGTCAGGTTTAAACCAGATTAAAATGAATTACCAACCGACCAATCTGGCGGTATCCTTTTTAAGTCAATATTTTAAATAGTGAATATATTATTTTTAAGGGAGATTAATCTAAATAGTAACAGTAAAAGAATTACCTTTCACCCTAGCTGGAGAAGTTACCTCCTCATGGTAAATAGTAAAAACTGTAAAAAGTAAAAAGTAAAAATTAAATTACTAATATTACAAAACGTAATTAAAATTATTTACAAAGAATTGAAGAGAGAGGAAGGTGCACTGAATTCTGAAATCTCGAGCTCAATTTATAGGCCTCGGTAGGATCCAGCATCGCGACGCCAGGTCCTCAGCGTCGCGACGCTGGATTTGTCGACGTGGCACGCTCTGGTTCGCTGGTTTGAAGATTCTGGATAAGATGATAAGGTGACACGTGGCAGAGTGGTTGGGCTTCAATTATTGTGACGCGTGGCGGCTTCTGATTGGTCGCTGAGATTCTTATCTGCCACGTGTCAGATAAAGATAGGATATCCAATAATTGATGCTGACGTGGCGACGATGTGGCGACACGTGGGAAAGAGACTGTCGGCACCATAGAATTGTGACACGTGTCGCTTCCTGATTGGCTGATGATGATGTGGCACGACACGTGGCAATTTGACTTGTTGACTTGCTGACGTGGCTGATGACATGGTGGTGACATGGCGATGACGTGGCGACACGTGGCGATGATGACTTTCGGCACCGTAGGATGCTGACACGTGGCACGGCACATGTTAGCAGATCGGCTGTGATGGTGACACGTGGCACGGCGCATTTTAGCAAAGTCAAACTTTTCTCAGATTCTGATTTGTGGACCCGGTGCACGTTAGCACTGTTCGGCGTATTTTAGACGTCGCGACGCTGAACGCTTGGCGTCGCTATGCGCTTAAGACCAAAATATCTCTGTTGACGCATTTTTGTCCGTTTTTGCCCCAAATTGCCTCCAATGCTTTCCAAACTTTATTTATCTACAAAATAACAGAAAACATATCAAAACGTTCACAAAACTCAAGAAACTATACAAAATATTAGGTTAAATGAGTGGGAAATAGTGATATAAATACCACTCATCACACCCCCAAACCTAACATTTTGCTAGTCCTCGAGCAAAACATAGAGTAAAATAACATACATAAATTAACTAAGCCACTTTCGTAGGGATCACAGTTGCATTTAGCATATGCAACAAGCCTTTAAACCCCTAGGTGTCCCTAGTGGACGAGTTGTAGTCTCGTGAGGGTTTACAGCATGATACCCACAAACATTTTACAAAAGTAAAAAGTTAGTTAAAAGTAATGCACACAAAAGCAAAAAGACAAGAGAAAAGAGAAGTTAGTGACTAATCAAGTGAAACTTCTACTCCAAGTTACTAGTTGTTTTGTTTCATTCTAAATTACCGAATAAGTAAATTCTCCGATTATTTTTACCATTCTTCATATACACAGCCAACAAAATATTAATCAACTCATTTTTTCCCACAACAGTCATAAGTGAAGTTGATAAGAGAGTAAATTTTTGTCCTAAAGTTCTATCAGATTTCACACCTTTTTTATAGCAATGGAATAATTTTTCTCATTTTTCTGATTTTTTCTTTGATTTTTTTCTTATTTTTATTTATATACAATATCTTCCATCTATGTAGTGAGTGTTGGGTCGGTGGCTCCCAAACCAGTTGGCTTTAGGGCACCATGTGTTAAGACACCCCTACGGACTTAATTACTCAGATTTCAGATATATATATTTTTGCAGCATCTTTGATCCATGTAACGAGCTTTGGGCCAGTGACTCCCAAACCAGTTGGTTTTAGGGCACTAGGTGTTAAAACACCCTTAAAGACTTAATAACCGGATCTTAGATACTTTATTTATGTAAATCAGAAAATTATTATTTTTTTTTTACTCCATTGCTTTTTGAGATGCTTCCTCCAATTAAATTAGAGCACTGAATATTAAAAACTTTTCAATTTTAGCTCATGTCAGTATGTTACTATATATGTTGATAATATCTATCAATTGAGCATAAGAAGATTCCTTTTAGTCCGTTTTAATGAGAATTCACAAATTAAATAATTCAAAATAAAATAAACAAAAATTAACTTGTTTCGAAAATAGGCTTGAGATACGTATCAGGAGTGGAAACTTCTTACTCAGCTATCTCTTACCAATTTCACCTTTTTAGTCAAATTAAAAACACAAATATTTTTGTAATTTTTGAAAAATTTTCAATTTTTTTGTATTTTTGAAAAAATTTAGGACTAAAAATAAAAACAACATATAACTAAAAACAAGGTACTGATAAACTAATTCCCTCCCCCAAACCTAAATGAGACATTGTCCCCAATGTCTTAAACAGTAAAAAGAGAGTTACGAAGGTCGTACCTGGTTAGCTGAAATCTACAGGAAATTAAATGTTAAGATCCAGATTAATCCGACGCCTCTTACCACGTTCGTCCTCGGACCAATTTATCTTTGAAAGGATAGGGTCAACTTGTGGTTCATAGGCTATGAGTTGGTCTATTAGATCAGGAGCAGTTCTGGCAGTAAAGAGGAGTTCTTTCAAAGGTTTTGACACGAACCCATTTCTCCGAGCATCATCAAGAAACACACAAAGAAAATCATAAAATCCATCAACGTTGAACAATCCAAGCGGTTTCTGGTGTATGTTCAGGTTCGCCCAAGATAATACTATAAATATTTCCTCCAATGTACCCAAGCCACCTGGCAAAGCGATAAAAGCATCAGCACGGTTAATCATTTCTACCAGTCGTTCAGACATATCTGGCACGATCAATTCATCGCCGTTTGAGGATCCAATAAGATTTGCCTCTGCCAAGGGTTTTGGGATGATTCCCAAAACGTTACTGCCTCCTTCCTGTACAGCCTTTGAAACGATCCCTATAAGTCGAGATTGCCTCCGCCATATATTAAGTGCATATTCCTTGCTGCTAAGACTCGACCCAATTCCTGTGCTGCCTCTACGTATTGTGGCTTAGTACCAATACTACTGCCGCAAAACACACAGATGTTTTCAACTCGTCTTCTTGAAGTGGCTTCCATTTTTTTTATGTATTTCTTTTTCAAATCAGGATGCCTTCAAAAGTGCAATGACGGGCTGAATTTATAGTACCTGAAAAGGGTGAGTAATAATAGCACTAGTATCTTCCAAAGGAAGCTTTGTTAGCTAAACAACAAAAGAAATCGTGAAAGGTCAAAAAGTCTGGATCATGTCTACAAAAATAAAGATAATTACAATAGAAAAGCGAATCAAAGCAATAATTAAGACAACGGAATTGTGTACGCAATACGCTACTCGTTTGGTATATAAATCCATTAGGATGCGTTTCAAGAATCCATTCCTTACTCACCCACCACTAATGAATTAGCTCTCATCTTTGTGATTGCCAAACACCATTCCTTCTGTCTTAAAATGCTCCATTCGTGCTTTCCCTGAAAAACTAACACACAAAATTAAAAACTCTACAACATGTATACACAAAATATAAAAATTACAAAAAATTGCATGGGTTGCCTCCCTGCTAGCGCTAAATTTTTCGTCTTCAGCCAGACGTGACTGAAATTCATCTGTTAAGGAGGTTTCAATGTCGTTTTAGATGTCCGATCAAAAACAATCTCGTGAGCGTTGCTTTTGAAGGGTCTCTTCCAACGGTAAGGTGGAAAAAAGAGTTTTGTCCCATTCAGTGCTCGTGCCACCTTTTTGCTCCTTGTTGTTCCAGTGGTTCCTGCAAAGAAAGAAAGAAAATCAGGAGGTCTTATATGGTGCTTGACTTGGAATGGAAGTTCCATTCTGTCAAGCTTCTGGGTGATATCTTTGATTTGTACTCCCCAAAACAGCGATGTTTCTCCTGAATGCTCTGGATCTTTATTAAGGTCAGACATTTTCTTCTCCATTTGCTTTGCTTCTTTCTCCACCTTTTCTTCACAGATGAATTATAAAATTTTTGTATTCAGCTCTTCATCTGTCATCTGTGAAATACATGCTTCAAAATTGTCAACCAGATGATGCAAAGATGTTTCTGACATTAGGTCTTCATCCTCTGATATGACTGGAATGGATGGTTCAGATAGATCTTCTTCAAACATCATGGTAAAACATGCTCCAACATCATGGTGCAGTTGGTTCAAATAGATCAGCTTCATCCTCGTCAGAATCTGAATAATAAAAGTCAAATTGAGACTTTGCCGGTTCGGGTTCCTGAACTGATACCTCTGGTTGTTGATACTGCTCAGCCTCTTCTCTATTGAAGTGTCATTGTGAAATGATTGGTATTTGAAGGCTTCATCAGTGTCATCTGAAACTGGTTCTTGAGGTATGTCGTCCTGGTTTTCTGTGAATTGTCTCATTTGATCTGTCATCCTCTGAATGAATTCTGATTGTCTCTGAATACTTTCCAATTGATTCTGGCTTGTTTCAAGCATTTCATCCAACTCGAACATATCTTTGAGCATGTTTAACAACTGATCTTCCTCTGATGGTTCATTTCTTGATGAAAATCGCATATGGATGGTGGATAAGATGGAAAATGTGATGGTTTTTCATACTTTGAATGATTCTGAAAATTCTGCCACTCTGAAAGGTATATACATTGATCGCTCGGGTGGTTACCATCACATATTACACATCTCCCCATTTCGTTCTGTTGAGCAAATGTAGAATTGTTTGGTTTTGGCATCCAGTGATAATCATTGGGCTGGACAACAGGCCTCAGAAAACCGGACTGTTGCTCCCAGATGTGGGGTGTATCTTATTGTAAAGCTCGTAATCTTTCAATCTCCCAGTAGTGTTCCATTTTTCAATCACCTGAAAATAAAAGAAAGAAATAAAAATTACAGATAAAAATAAAGAAAATTAGATACAAGTAAATTAGATAGCTTCAAAATTAATAACTCAAGAAATATAAGTCCCCGGCAACGGTGCCAAAAACTTGACCGGCGTAAACACACATGTATAACGCAAGCGCACGTATCGTTCAAGTAGTATAAAAATATTGATCCCACGAGGACTTAATTCCTACTGTTGTTATTAATTATTGAATCTATTTATTTACAAATATCTAATTGAGGGATAAGAGAATGATTCCTTAGTTGATTTGGTTGATTGTAGTTTTGCAAAATAAATAAATAAATAAAAAAGACAAAAGAAAATATTAAGGAAAATAACAAAAGACACAAAGATCTAGGGTTGTGAATCATTCTAATATCATTTTAAAGATGAAGTGGTTATTTTATGTTTGTGTAATAAATCAGTTTACTAACCTGGAACACTAAATTATGCAAAAGCCTTTGTCGATGGTCAGACGCAAATACCCAGTTTAACCCAATTGAACCATATGTCTATGTCAACCAAATTATCTGGATTCATTAAGTTTAAGTTCCAATTATGGCTACCCCCGCCCGACAGGTATATTCCTATCCTGTAAGGAAATCTATTAAAGGGTTATCTATCCTCAAGGAAGATCGTGGGCTATTAAGTCTAAGGCTGAAACCTAAAATTCCTTTGTCAAGTTTATTTTAGATTTACCAGATCAATCTTATTAGAGAGAGGAAGGTGCACTGAATTCTGAAATCTCGAGCTCAATTTATAGGCCTCGGTAGGATCCAGCGTCGCGACGCCAGGTCCTCAGCGTCTCGACGCTGGATTTGTTGACGTGGCACGCTCTGGTTCGCTGGTTTGAAGATTCTGGATAAGATGATAAGGTGACACGTGGCAGAGTGGTTGGGCTTCAATTATTTTGACGCGTGGCGGCTTCTGATTGGTCGCTGAGATTCTTATCCGCCACGTGTCAGATAAAGATAGGATATCCAATAATTGATGCTGACGTGGCGCTGACGTGGCGGTGTCGTGGCGACGACGTGGCGACACGTGGGAAAGAGACTGTCGGCACCATAGAATTGCGACACGTGTCGCTTCCTGATTGGCTAATGATGATGTGGCACGACACGTGGCAATTTGACTTGTTGACTTGCTGATGTGGCTGATGACATGGCGATGACGTGGCGACACGTGGTGATGATGACTGTCGGCACCGTAGGATGCTGACACGTGGCACGGCGCATGTTAGTAGATCGGCTGTGATGGTGACATGTGGCACGGCGCATTTTAGCAAAGTCAAACTTTTCTCAGATTCTGATTTGTGGACCCGGCGCACGTTTGCACTGTTCGGCGTATTTTAGACGTCGCGACGCTGAACGCTTGGCGTCGCGACGCGCTTAAGACCAAAATATCCCTGTTGACGCATTTTTGTCCGTTTTTTCCCCAAATTGCCTCCAATGCTTTCCAAACTTTATTTATCTACAAAATAACACAAAACATGTCAAAACGTTCACAAAACTCAAGAAACTATACAAAATATTAGGTTAAATGAGTGGGAAATAGTGATATAAATACCACTCATCATTAATGGAAGTGGTTGTAGGCTTAAATTGCCTTGACTTTTTGAAAGTGGAAAAAGTGTATTAGATACACAAATCTCCAACTACCAACACTTAACTTCATCTCTCTTCTTCCTTTCTCTTTGCATCTCTATCGGCCAAGGGCCAACATTTTCTTCCTTCTTGTTTCTCATTACCGAGAGCATCAAGAAGAAAAGAGTGATGTTTTTGTTGCAAAATCAAGAGTGCTAGCACACATTTGGGGTCTTGTAAATGTGATAAGGAAACCAACATGAGGGCATGGAATGACCATCACAAAGCTTGGAGCTTGGAGGACATCCATGGCCGAAAATGGAGCTCAAATATTTGAAGAAAGCCGAGAACCTTGGATGGAAAAGCTTGAAGATTTTGAAGTTCCTCTTGTCACAAAATTCGATCAATGTAAGTATGATTCTGACATGCTTCTTTGTAGTATTCACATGTGTTTCTTGCTTGAAATAGATCTTGGGACTTAATAGAAACCCAACAATGGTATCTTGAGCCATTTTGAGCATGAAACTTGATTAGGGTAAATTTTGGGTAAAATTGATTTGAGTATGTTTGAGTGAAATTGATTGTTTGAGTATGCTTAAATTATGATAACATGGTGTTATGCATTGTCAATTTGATAAAAATCGTATTGGATAATTTTTCCCCAAATCACTTGACTTGGCCGAAAGTTTACATTACCCTAAAGTCATGGTATTTTTTGTTTCTTTGATCATTGGATGACTTGAAACAATTGGGTAATGTTGATTTGAGATTTAATTTGATTGAATTTTGAATTGGACAAAATACCCTAAATGTCGTGAATGTGTAGCATGTATAATGAGTTGATTTTTTATTCAAATGTGTTGGACATATGTTGATGATAATGAGCATAATTAATTAGGCTAATTAGTGTTTTGGCAATGTTAATTTGGTTAATTAATTATGGCATACACTTTAGTTAATTTAATTATGAAATTTGGAATTTTGAAATTAAATTAATTGGGCTTATTTTGGAATTGGGCCTTAAAAGGTTTAATTGGGCTTAATGGGCTTGGTTGGGCCAAGTTTGGTTTAGGCTAATTGGTTGGATCCAATTGGGCCCAAAACCATATCCATAAAGTCCAATTATGACTTAATGGACCTTTAATTTTAATTGGGCCTAAATTGGTTTCTTGGAAAATAAGGGTGATTCCTTAAATGGGTTTTGGTTTTTGGGTTTGACCCATATTGACCAAAAGTACATGCCTTAGAAATTAATTAAAAGCCCATTGGACTTTAAATTAAATTGACATTGGATGTTAATCGGGCTTTGAGACTCGTAACGATTAGATTTGGAATCTATGTCGAAAAGGTACATTAAAAGTGTAATTATTTAACTTGGAATTAAATATAGAATTAGTATTAAATGCAAATTAAATTGGATTTAATGTTGTAGTTTAATATAATTCAAGAATTCGTACTTTGAGTACTTATTCGCAATACGAGTTTGACTCGCGCAAAATCAAATCGTTGTTTGAACATTTGATGGTCATTAATTTCAGATTAATTAATTGGATTAGATTGATTGATAACATGCTTGTGTGAATACATGGATGCGATGTATAAATAATGTATATCATATGGATATTAGATGGGTGAGGGCAATTTTGGAAATTGTTGTAATAAATTTAGAATTTATTAATTGGACCTGCGTGTCCAGCCTATTACCTATTGACTCTGTGTATTTCTTTCTCACCTATTCCCCTCAATGTAAATGAGGTTTCTTTAGAAGTGTTATATAATCGGGTAGAAGTGATACTTGTGCTAGCGGGAGAGAGGAAAAAGAGAGATTTGTTCTAGGAACAATTGTTTAAGTATCCATCCGCATGTCATTATAATATTATTTACGCGCCTTATTATGTGTTTAGAATGCATGTTTAAGGGTGTATGATGATGAGACCTTAACAAAGATAATTTAATTGGTTGCCAATTACGCGAAAAAACCCTCAACAAATATTAAGCGTTTTTCCTTCCATTGAGTGATTCTTACTCAAGATCCAAGACTGGCACTGGTTTGTTGGCCAAAGTCAAGAACTTTGTCCGTCGCGGATGTGTTTGAATTATGAAGGCTTTGTTCCATATCGGTGTCTTGTCCAAGTTGTGATTTGTTGGCCAAAGTCAAGATCACTTCTTGTCCATCGACATTGATTACGAAACTTTCCAAGGTCAATGGGTTCCGCTTAACTAGGATCACTAAGTTTGTTGTGCCAAAGCCAAGGCTTAGTTGATTCAGAGGAAAAAGGTTAGGGAATATATTGGATATATTGGCATATATAAGATATATGTTTCAGACTTGGATGTCCACCTACTGGATCTAGAAATTGGATGGGATCCAATTGATCTTAGAGATCTACCTAGTTAATTACCATACAATTTGGTGGCCAAAGTCAAGATTGTGTGTTATTTAACGGGATCCTAGCCCACTAGGAAACAAGGTTTCCCGAATACTCAACAGAGGGTTAGAGGCTCGCCGAAAATTAGAGGGAGGCAAGTATTAAATTTGCAATATTCATTTAGTTACTTGCCATACGCGCTCATTTCAAATATTTAATGTTGTTTTAATTGAACAGTTAGACTGCATTCAAACTATTTCAATTATTAGTTGATTTTATAATTGGATTATAGTAATCAATATATCTGAATTTAATCAATTAATTATAGTTGATTATATAGTTGGACTATAGTAATCATTATAATGAATAGTACCTAAAATCATTGATTTAATAGTTTGACTATTAAAATCAAGATAATTGAAAGATTAGTGTTTAAAACATAATCCTGGGTGAAAAATGTTTTTAAACGACTTTAATTTTCAAATTGGGAATAAAAACTCCAGGATTGTCCTGGAAACTAAGAAGTTACTTTATTTGATAAAATAACATCTTAGGCCTAAGCCCGGAGTTGAGCAAATAGCAAAACATGATATTTGGAATATTCATGTGATGATAACTATAGTGCTTAATCCATTAAGCTTGCCAAATAGACTCCTTAATTTCTTAGTCAGAACTAAGGATTAGATCCTTATAGTATGATAATGAAATTGAAGGATCTTCGTAGATCTATCCTTAGATCTTAGACGTACTTAATTGCAATAGTAAACTCTTGGAGAGTTAATGGCTATTCTCAATGAGACAAAGCCAAAGTTTGCAATAAGGCAAGAAGCGCAAGGCGCATCTTACTTCGACATTCCAGAAGGCCAAGGCTTGGCCAAAGGCTTCTGGGTGTGGAAAATGGGCAAAGGAAAAATCATTATAATCTTCTGGGAAGACAAATGACATATCCCAAAATTTTTGCCTAAACTGTGGCAAACGGGGTCATTGGAAGCATGACTGACGTATGGACAAGGCATACATAAAAAAATTGAAGACGGGCAAGGTTCGGACTTCAAGTATGTTTGTCATAAACCTGTTCGCTACTAGTATTAAAATTGGATTTTAGATACTGAGTATGGTACATAAATATGTACTGATGTGCAGAATCTGCTGACAAGCAGGATACTGACTTCAGTTGAGATTGATCTGCAAATCAGAAACGGGACGAGAGTCGCTGTTTTGACTGTAGAGTCCTAAGTTTAGGAACTACCCTTCGGCTGTGTACTTAAATTAGGAAACTGTTAAAATGTAACTAGTTTGACTAGAAACATTATCTCTATATCAGAGTATAACTCGTTGCGAGTATACCTTTATATTATAGAACACTAAAATGTTTCATTTTATAAAGATGATATTGAGATAAACACATTAGATGTGAATAATAGTATTTATATTTTGAATATAAATAAATCTCAAACGTATGACATGACAAACAAATAGCTCAAACTAAATTAATCAGTTGAGACTTATAAGTGGCATTGTTGTCTGGGACACAATTAACAAGACTCGTATATCCACACTTTTGAGGAGTGGATACTATGATGGATTTGATACTATTCAAATGATGTCTACGAATCTAGTTTATTGGGCAAAGTGCCTAAAACACCTTTAACTTGGTAAAAGTGTAAGTGCCACTGATCTGTTAGCCCTCGTTCATAATGACGTAAGTGGGCCCATGTCTAGCTAGGCTAGAGATGATATGAATGTTTCGTGACCTTTACGGGTGTGGCATCGCGTTATGGTTATGTGTTTCTTTTGAAACACAAATCAGAAACTTTTGATGAATTCAAAGAGTTTCGACACGAAGTAGACAAACTGATCGGCTAAAGTATTAAATCATCACGGTTAGACCATGATGAAAATACTTAAGTAATAAGTTTCCCATATACTTGAAAGATTATAGTATTCTTTCAATGAGGACTCCTCCCGGAATACGTCAATTTGATGGTGTGTCCGAACAGAGAAACAAAATTTTGTTTGACATGATAAGGTTAATAATGAGTCGCTCTGAACAACCATTTCCTTCAAAGGATACGCATAAACAGTGCAGAACTTATTTTGAATAAGGTTCCATAAAAATATGTTAGACAGACTTCATATTAGATATGAATAGGAAAGAAATCGGGTTTTCTCATTCCTGTAGAATTGGGAATGCTAGGCATATGTTTGGATGATACCAAACTAGAACCCAAATCAGATAAGTGCCTAAGTTGCAGGTTATCCTAGGGAAACCAAAGTATAGTACTTATACAACTCACAAGAGAACAATGTAATTGTTGCTCGCCATACGGTTTTCCTAAGAGGAATACCTATATGCAGTGGTAAGTGGGAGAAAAGTAAAACTCGATGAAAATCTGAGTAATACTATTCCAGGCATCGAGTCCTTAATGGAACACAAATAGTTCATCAGGGATGAGACTATACCAATAATCTTCGAATACACAAGAACCACGTGAGTCGGAGAGAGTCAGAAAATAACCTGGGGTATGGGTTTCTGATCTCACCTCATAAAGATGTCAATCTTATTGAGGAACACAAACTGACTACGTATGAGGAAGTGATACAAGGTATCGACTCCCTATTATGGCAAAGTGCCATGATGTCCAAAATGGATTTCATGTATACCAACTATGTTTGGACACTGGTTGTCATATCGGAATGCATTGTGCCTATTGGTACTATATAAGTCTTCAAGGAAGACATACATGGTAGGCAACATACCAACGTACTAAGCTAGGCTTCTAGCGAAAAGGTATCGTTATTAACATTATGTCGATTACGACGAAACCTTTTAACTCGTTGCCATGGTTAAATCCATTTGGATAATGCTTGCTAATGATGCATGTTTCATTTATGAAATATGACAGCTGAATGCCAAAATCGTTTTCCTTAACGGAAAACTTTTGGAGGATGTTTACAACTTCTGACGGTTTTGTCGTACAAAAACGAGCAAACAAGGTTTACAGGTTATTCGATCCATGGATGGATTGAAGCAAACATAACATTCTTGGAATTATCGTTTTGATGTAATCATAATTGTATATGATTTAATTCAAAACGAAAATGATTCTTGTGTATATAAGGAGGTTAGTGGGAGCGCACAGAAAGTGAATGTCCTAAATAATGATAAATATCATTTCTTGGAAATGATATTCCCATAATAAAATCCGTGAAAGCTTGGCTTTCATGGAAATTCTCCGTAGAATTCTTGGGAGAGACAACATTTATTCTAGGAATAAGGATCTACTGGAATAGATTTAAAGTTGTTGGATACTCTCCGAGAACTCGTACATTGAAATAAATGTACGCGACCTGGTGTCTCATATGCTTTGAGCATATGGAGTCACAATCGGGCCAATCCAAGTGATAGTCATTGGATTGATGTTAAAAACATCCTTAAGTATCTTAGATGAACTAAGGATGTTGTCTTATACTATGGAGAAGGAGAACTTGAAGTGACTGGGTTCACTGCTGCAAGTTTCCAAACCGATATAAACGACTATAAGTCGTAACAATGGTACTATACAGTTTGAATAACATAACAGTGAGCTGGAAATCTTCCAAGCAAGATACTGTTACCGAATAAACAACAAAAGTGGGTTACTGCTGCAGCTGAGGCAGCAATAGAAGCCTTTTGGATCCATAATAATCCTAATCAGATTAGGAGTAATTCTGTTAGCAACTGAGCTAGGCTACATCGCAGGCTAAAGAATTAATGTTTCATCAACGATCCAGATATATACTTCAATTATTCATCTCATTCGTTCGGATCATAAATCGTGGCGATGTGATGATCGAATAAATCGCATCAGATGATAACACTACAAATTCGCTGACGAAAGTATTTTCTCAGCAGAAGTTTGAGCGAACCGTACATAGTTCTGGTGTAGGACACTTGAGTTATTGGCTATAGGCCAAGTGGGAGATTGTTGGACAGTTAGACCCATAGCATCACTATTTGTACAGATCATGGTGTTGTTGTACAAATTAACTATGTGACAAAGGAAATTGCTCTTTAATCATTTGTAATTAGATTACCAAGATATATAAATGATATAAGGTCTATATGATTAGTTCTGGATTGAGATGATATGAGACAATATCAATCCACGAAGGATTAATCATTAAATATCCCTAGTCGTAGTATTATCGAGACTGGACATCGATAATGTGGAATAGACTAGTATTGCACTTGTGCGTGTTATGGGAGCATAACATCATAGTTCTCATATATTTGGGTATAGGATACTCATGCAAGTGTAATAGGAGGTTGTGTTTACCGATGGTACGGAAATAGCTTCGCTCTGGATAGACCCCTCGGAATTCCATTGGTAGTATGACTATGTGTCTATGGAAGTCCGAATCAGGGTAGGTGTATTTGGTCTTACCTGAGACTTGCACCGCTAATACTTCCAACAATCAATATACTTTGGTTTTGGTCGTCCAGGACTTTAACAGGTTCTGTGTATGCCTCTTCTGGGTATATTGAGAATCGTAGTGTATTGGGTGTGATGTTGAGATGGAAGTATCACTCCAGTCATAGTGGAGATGATGATCACGTAGGATACGGAACTGATGCCCTTATGTACTGCAGTCATCGGGATAATATGACTAGGTTATGATTATCCAATTATAGAGACTAGTTACAAGAGATCCGATATGTGCTTCGTACGGGGCAGACACTATTCCAGTCCCAGGCCTAGCACGTGACATCCGATGCTGGATCGAAATACGCAATACTACGTATACTACGCCTGATATAGATCACATATTCTAGTAAGAATATTTCTGGAGAATTGGGTAGGCACGGTGCTTTGCTAGAAGCCAACCATGTCTTGTAAATCGGTAAAAACGTAGTACTAGTGTAGACAACAGAACCTGGGCGACGCTGTTCTAGGCTCGCGGCCTATTTGGGAAGTACGAAATAACATGGAGTCGCCACCCGGTGTGAACCGGGACAAAGATTTAAGGCCGCACTCACCCCTCGCAAGGGAAGACCTCAAACCATTGGGTTCGGAATGGTCCTTTACTTATGTCTCTTGTGATGATATGATTTGTACAATAAACTAACCGAATCTATTCAACATTCATGCTCAAGGGTTATCTAGATCTAACATGCTTTCATCCAAATAATTCCACGCAATGTAACACAACGAGCATATTGAATCATTAAAGCAACATGTATAAATCATTATCCTAACACATCATAAACTAATAATATGCATCAGGAACAACCTAAATATGCTTTAACAAATAAATAACAACTAAATTATGCCATGCTTTAAATAATAAACGAATAACCTAAAGACTATAACATGCTCAAATACAAATTTGGATGAGACGAGATATGTGTATCTTAAGTGGTACGTGGCATTGTATCCCGAGTGCAGACCATATTACCGTCCATTCGGAATCGACTATGGAATTTATGTCCGGGTTTCCATCCGATATACCACAAAAGGGAACACATATCCCGCTCATCCAACAATCACATCATGCCTCAAACGACTCTCATGCAATTATATATCAAGATAAATAAACAAAAATAAAGAAGATAAGTAAAAAGGGTGCCCTCATGTCTAACCTCTTTTGTCGTCTAAGAAAGGGCGTTACACGTCCGTTGGAAGGGAGATTGATCCGATGCTTTTCCGATTTCTCTACTCAATGTCTTTCCTCGCTGCTTTGATGCTCGGGCTGCTGTTTCAAGTCCGTTTCACTGCTGTTTCGCTGCTACGTTTCAGGTCACTGTCTTGGTGATTTAGTGGACTGTTTTGAGTGATTTTGAAGGCTAATGGAGCTGCGGTTTTGAGGGTTTTTTAGGGAAACTTTATGGAGATTTTTGAGGGGTTTTCTAGGTGATTTTAGGGCTGTTTTTCTGGCTAAATTCGCAGCCAAAACTGACCAGAACAGAAGGTGAAGATGCGGCAGTTCAAGGTGCAGTGGGGGCGTTTTTGGGGACTGTTTTGGGGCTGCGAATGGGGCTGTGTTGGAGAGTGTTTAGTGCGACTTTAGGGCTTTATTTGAGGCTTATTTTGGTGTGTTTTAGGGCTGTGAATGGTGGCTAAAATTCGGCAATGGAGGGCAGTGAAAGGGGCTTAGGCGTGAAGGGTGTTGGTGAAGGGTGAAAGATGCGGCAATGGAGGGTGCTTAGGTTTAATGATTCGGCAATGGAGGCTTCAAGGAGGATTTTGGACGTGCAAGGAGGCTTGAGAAAGTGTTTGGGACGTGCTTGGGGAAGTATGTGTGCTAGGTTTTGAATGGGGAGTGAATGCCTCTTTTTATAGGCAAAGAGAGAAGACTTTCCTAATTTGAGTAGGAGAGAATCTCCTAATTGGTTTCTAATAAGGAATAGATCTCCTAATTTGGTTTTGTGATTGGATTTGATTTGGTAGGGATTTGATTTGATTTCTTTTATTTAGGTAAGGATTTTATTTGATTTCAACATGTGATAAATGTGCATATACCTAAATAAAGGCACTATGGGCGTTAATCCCCCTCATTGGGCATGGGCTTGGTTTGACTTGGTTTGACTTGGGTATTTTGGGTTTGGTTTGGGTTTTGGGCCTTAGGTAAGCTTTGAAACGGAAGTCCAACAAGCAGCCGAAGCTAAACAACTCAGATAAAATCCAACAAAAATTATATTTTCCAACTTTACCCTTCCAACGTTCGTTTCCCGCGGCTTTCATGACTAAAGAAGTAGTTGTCTCCATACGAGACTCATCATCGGGCTGATATGCAAAAATGCAATGCCTACAACTAGGTACGTACGTGTTCGGATAGTCCGACGACCGGATTTACTACCAACATATATGGGGATCTCATGGGTCGCTTCCCGAAGATTCACCGATAACGTATGACTCGCACTTTATTAATCTGGGATTAATTATAAGAGAGAGAAAATTAATCTTGGTTTAATTACGGAGATATTTTATCTGGGATAATATATTAATTAAATAGAGAAACCGATTAATTTGGAATTAATCGATAAAATAATATATTCGATATATTATACGAAATTGGATTTCGATGCGGAATTGAAATTAGATTTTAATTCGGGCGAACGAGTTAATTTAGAATTAATTCGTTAGCGACGTGAATAGTGATTTTGCTCAGCATAATTATTTAATTGCGTCGCAACAGAAAATTCGTTAATTTGGAATTACGAACCCGAGCCCGGGAGTGTTTGCGGGCGCACTCCCATTTCAAATTCAATTGCGGCCCACAAGTCACATCAAGCGTCAAATCATTAGTCACTTTGATTGATGTGATGTCTAGTCACTTTGAGTGACTTGACAACTTGTCATTTGAGTGATTGATGGAAGTGGTTGTAGGCTTAAATTGCCTTGACTTTTTGAAAGTGGAAAAAGTGTATTAGATACACAAATCTCCAACTACCAACACTTAACTTCATCTCTCTTCTTCCTTTCTCTTTGCATCTCTCTCGGCCAAGGGCCAACATTTTCTTCCTTCTTGATTCTCGTTGCCAAGAGCATCAAGAAGAAAAGAGTGATGATTTTGTTGCAAAATCAAGAGTGCTAGCACACATTTGGGGTCTTGTAAAGGTGATAGGGAAACCAACTTGTGAGCATGGAATCACCATCACAAAGCTTGGAGCTTGGAGGACATCCATGGCTGAAAATGGAGCTTAAAATTTTGAAGAAAGTCGAGAACCTTAGAGGGAAAAGCTTGAAGATTTTGATGTTCCTCGCGTCGCAAAATCCAATCAATGTAAGTATGATTCCGCCATGCTTCTTTGTAGTATTCACAAGTGTTTCTTGCTTGAAATAGATCTTGGGACTTAATAGAAACCCAACAAGGATAACCTACAATTTAGGCACTTATCCGATTTGGGTTCTAGTTTGGTATCATCCAAACATATGCCTAGCATTCCCAAATCTCAAGGACTGAGAAAACCCAGGTTCTTTCCTGTTCATATCTAATATGAAGTCTGTCTAACAGATTTGTATGGAACCTTATTCAAAATAAATTTTGCACTATTCATGCGTATCCCTTGAAGGAAATGGTAGCTCAGATCGACTCATCATTAACCTTATCATGTCCAACAAAATTCAGTTCTCCGTTTGGACACACAGTTAATTGACGTGTTCCGGGATGAGTCCTCATTGAAAGAGTACTACACTCTTTCAAGTATACTAGACATGGGCCCACTTACGTCACTATGAACGAGGGCTAACAGATCGGTGGCACTTACACTTTTACCAAGTAAAAAGTGTTTTAGGCACTTTGCCCAATAAACTAGATTCATAGACAATATTTGAATAGAATCAAATCCATACTAGTATCCACTCTTCAAAAGTGTGGATATACGAGTCTTGTTAATTGTGTCCTAGACAACAATGCCACAAATAAGTCTCATATGATTAAATCAGTTCGAGTTATTTGCTTGTCCTATTATATGTTTGAGATTTATTTATAATCAAAATATAAATGTTGTTATTCACATCTAATGTGTTTATCTCAATATCATCTTTAAAAAATAAAACACTTTAGTGTTCTAGAATATAAAGGTATATCCGCAATGGATTAAACCCTGATATAGAGATAATGTTTATAGTCAAACTAGTTACATTATAACAGTTTCCTAATTTAAGTACACACTCGAAGGGTAGTTCCTAAACTTAACTCTCTATGGTCAAAACAGCGACTTTCGTCCCGTTTTTGATTCGCAGATCAATCTCAACTGAAGTCAGTATCCTGCTTGTCAGCAGATTCTGCACATCAGTACATATTTATGTACCATACTCAGTATCTAAAATCCAATTTTAATACAAGTAGCGAACATGTTTATGACAAACATTCTTGAAGTCAGAGTCTTGCCCGTCTTTAATTCCTTCATGACTGCCTTGTCCATACGGCAATCACGCTTCAGTGACCCAGTTTGCCACAATGTAGGCAGATATTTCAGGATATGTCCTATGTCTTCCCAGAAGATTATTATGATTTTGCCTTTGCCCATTTTCCACACCCCAGAAGCCTTTGGCCAAGCCTTGGCCTTCCGAAATGTCGAAGTAAGATGCGCCTTGTGCTTCTTGTCCTATTGCAAACTCTGGCTTTGTCTCATTGAGTATAGCCATTAACTCTCCAAGAGTTTTCTATTGCAATTTGTACTTCTAAGTTCTTAAGATAGATCTATGAAGATCCTTCAATTTCATTATCATACTATAATGATCTAATCCTAAGTTCTGATTAAGAAATTAAGGAGTCTTTGCGGCAAGCATAAAAAATTAAGCACTAAATTTATCATCACATGAATATTACAAATATCATGTTCTACTATTTGCTCAACTACGGGCTTAAGCTTGAGACGTCATTCTATCAAATAGAATAATTCTCGGTCTCCAGGACTATTATGAGATTTTATTCCCAATTTGAAAATTAAAGTCGTTTAAATACATTTTCTCCCGGGATTATGTTTTAAACACTAATCTTTCAATTATCTTGATTCTAATAGTCCAACTATCGAATCAAAGATTTTAGGTACTATTTATTATAATGATTACTATAGTCTAACTATATAATCAACTATAATTTAATTGGTTAAATTCAATTATATTGATTACTATAATCCAATTATAAAATCAACTATTAATTGAAATAGTTTGAATACAGTCCAACTGTTTAATTAAAACAACGATTAAATATTAGTCCAACTATTATATTAATATAACGATGAAAAATTTGAAATGAGCGCATATGGCAAGTAATAAACGAATATTGCAAATTTAATACTTGCCTCCCACTATTTTTCGGTGAGCCTCTAACCTTCTGTTGAGTACTCGGGAAACCTTGTTTCCTAGTGGGCTAGGATCCCGTTAAATAACACACAATCTTGACTTTGGCCAACAAATTGTATGATAATTAACTAGGTAGATCTCTAAGATCAAATGGATTCCATCCAATTCCTAGATCCAGTAGGTGGACATCCAAGTCTGAAACATATATCTTATATATGCCAATATATCCAATATATTGCCTAACCTTTTTCCTCTGAATCAATTAAGCCTTGGCTTTGGCACAACAAACTTAATGATCCCAGTTAAGCGGAACCCATTGACCTTGGATAACTTCGTAATCAATGTCGATGGACAAGAAGTGATCTTGACTTTGGCTAACAAATCACAAATTGGACAAGACACCGATATGGAACAAAGCTTTCATGATTCAAACACATCCGTGACGGACAAAGGTTTTGACTTTGGCCAACAAATCAGTGCCAGTCTTGGATCTTGATTAAGAACTACTCAACGGAAGGAAAAACGCTTAATATGTTGTGAGGGTTTTTCGCGTAATTGGCAACCAATTAATTATCTATGTTAGGTCTCATCATCATACACCCTTAAACATGCATTCTAAAAACATAATAAGGCGCGTATAAATAAAATAATAATGATATGCGGATGGATATTTAAACACATTGTTCCTAGAAATAATCTCTCCATTTCCTCTCTCCCGCTAGCACAAGTATTACTTCTACCCAATTACATAACACTTCTAAAGAAACCTCATTTACATTGAGGGGAATAGGTGAGAAGAGAAATAAACAGAGTCAATAGGTAATACGCTGGGCACGCAGGTCCAATTTAATAAATTCTAAATTTATTACAATAATTTCCAAAATTGCCCTCACCCATCTAATATTCATCCGATATACATTATTCATACATCGCATCCATGTATTCACATAAGCATGTTATCAATCAATCTAATCTAATTAATTAATCTGAAAATTAATGACCATCCAATGTTCAAACAACGATTTGATTTTGCGTGAGTCCGACTCGTTTTGGGAATAAATACTCAAAGTACGAATTCTTGAATTATACTAAACTACAATATTAAATCCAATTTAATTTGTATTTAATACTAATTCATCTATTTAATTCCAAATTAAATATTACAATTTTTTTTAATGTCCCTTTACGACTTAGATTCTAAATCTAATCATTACGGGCCTCAAAGCCCGATTAACATCCAATGTTAAATTAATTTAAAGTCCAATGGGCTTTTAATTAATTTCTTAAGGCATGGACTTTTGGTCAATATGGGTCAAACCCAAGTACCAAAGCCCATTTAAGGAATCACCCTTATTTGCCAAGAAACCAATTTAGGCCCATTAGGCCCAATTAACATTAAAGGTCCATTAAGTTATAATTGGACTTTATGGATATGGTTTTGTGCCCAATTGGATCCAACCAATTTAGCCTAAACCAAACTTGGCCCAACCAAGCCATTAAGCCAAATTACAACTTTACAAGCCCAATTCCAAATTTGGCCCAATTAATTAAATTACCAAAATTCCAAATTTCATAATTTAATTAACCTAAAGTGTATGCCATAATTAATTAACCAAATTAACATTTCCAAAATACTAATTCACTCAATTAATTTTGCTAATCATTATAAACTTATGTCTAACACAATTGAATCAAAAATCAATCATTTTACATGCTACAAGTCACGGTAATTTGGGGTTATTTGTCCAATTCAAAATTCAATCCAATTAAATCTCAAATCAACATTTCCCAAATGATTTCAACTCATCCAATGATCAAAATCAAAAAATACCATGACTTTAGGGCATTGTTCATATTCGGCCAAGCCAACATATTTGGGGAAAAATTGATCCAATCAAAATTTCATGAAATTGATCATATACAACTTCAATACATCATCATTAAAGGATACTCAATCAATCAATTTTATCAAATCATGCTCAAATTGATTTTACCCAAATTTTACCCTAATTCATTTCATGCTCAAAATGGCTCAAGATACCATTGTTGGGTTTCTATTAAGTCCCAAGATCAATTTCAAGCAATGAAACATGTGTGAATACAACAATGAAGAATGCGGAATCATACTTACATTGATCGGATTTGGCTATGCGAGGAACAACAAAAACTTCAAGCTCCTTGAACTCTCGGCTTTCTCCTATTTGGTGTGCTCCTCCATTTTCGGTCATGTCCTCCATTGATGCTCCAAGCTCCAAGCTTTGTAAATGGTGATTCCATGCTCACAAGTTGGTTTCCCTATCACCTTAGGATGACCCTCATGTGCTAGCATAGGAAAAATTGCCACAAATCTTCCTTGTTCTTCTTCTATGTCTCGGCCTAGCCAGGAAATGGAGAAAGAATTTGCTTCAAAACCGAGAGAGGAATGAGGGAAAAATATTGGTTCCAAACCGTGAATAGAGAGAGAGAAAGGCAAGTGAGTTATGTGTTAGTTTTGATTTCCAAAATCAAAAATAAAAATATACCAAAATTTTTGTAAAAGGCTTTCAAAAAGTCAA
Organism: Zanthoxylum bungeanum; assembly: GCA_019454045.1. Classification (NCBI taxonomy): domain Eukaryota; kingdom Viridiplantae; phylum Streptophyta; class Magnoliopsida; order Sapindales; family Rutaceae; genus Zanthoxylum; species Zanthoxylum bungeanum. The sequence continues at coordinate 80,131 of SKCR01007568.1, read as the reverse complement.
CAATAATTTGGAGCCAAAAGTTGCAATGAATGACTTCCAACTACTCACATGAATCAATAGTGACATGTTGTCAATCACTCAAAGTGACTAGACATCACATCAATCAAAGTGACTAATGATTTGACGCTTGATGTGACATGTGGGCCGCACTTGAATTCGAAATGCGAGTGCGCCCGCAAAACACTCCCGGGCTCGGCTTCGCTAATTCCAAATTAACGAAATTTCCGTTGCGACCTAATTAATCTAATTTAATTAAATATTATGCCAAGCAAAATTACTATTCACGTCGCTAACGAAATAATTCTAAATTAACTCGTTCGCCCGAATTAAAATCTAATTTTAATTCCGCGTCGAAATCCAATTTCATATAATATACCGAATGTATTATTTTATCGATTAATTACAAATTAATCGTTCTCTCTCTTTAATTAATATTTTATCCCAGATAAAATATCTCATCAATTAATCCCAGATTAATTTTCTCTCTCTATTAATTAATCCCAGATTAATAAAGTGCGAGTCATACGTCATCGGTGAATCTTTGGGAAGTGACCCATGAGATCCCCGGATATGTTGGCAGTAAATCCGGTCGTCGGACTATCCGAACACGTACGTACCTAGTACTATAGTTTTACCGATTTACAAGACATGGTTGGCTTCTAGCAAAGCACCGTGCCTACCCAATTCTCCAAAAATATTCTTGCTGGAATATGTGATCTATATCAGGCATAGTATACGTAGTATTGCATATTTCGATCCAGCATCAGATGTCACATGCTAGGCCTGGGGCTGGAATTGTGTCTGCCCCGTACGAAGCACATATCGGATCTCTGGTAACTAGTCTCTATAATCGGATAATCATGACCTAATCATATTATCCCGATGACTGCAGTACATAAGAGCACCAGTTCCGCATCCTACGTGATCATCATCTCCACTATGACTGGAGTGATACTTTCGTCTTGACATCACACCCAATACACTACGATTTTCAATATGCCCAGAAGAGGCATACACAGAACCTGTTAAAGCCCTGGACGACCAAAACCAAAGTATATTGATTGTCGCAAGTATTTGCGGTGCAAGTCTCAGGTTAAGACCAAATACACCTCCCCTGATTCGGACTTCCATAGACACATAGTAATACTACCAATGGAATTCCGAGGGGTCTATCCAGAGCGAAGCTGTTTCCGTACCATCGGTAAACACAACCTCCTATTACACTTGCATGAGTATCTTATACCCAAATATTTGAGAACTATGCCGGTATGCTCCCACAACACGCACAAGTGTAATACTAGTCTATTCCACATTATCGATGTCCAATCTCGATAATACTAAGACTAGGGATATTTAATGATTAAACCTTCGTGGATTGATATTTTCTCATATCATCTCAATCCAAACTAATCATATGGACCTTCTATCATTTATACATCTTGGTAATCTAATTACAAATGATAAAAGGGCAATTTCCTTTGTCACATAGTTAATTTGTACAACAACACCATGATCTGTACAAATAGTCATGCTATGGGTCATAACTGTCCAACATCCAGCTCACGGGTTGATATGTGTGATCAGTGCTTGAGACTGTGGCCACACGAAAGAATCATTAGAGAGTTCTTGGGTTAGCATGATTCATGACACTATCAACATCATACCTTTGACCATATGGGTAGACACTTTCTGTACCCTAGGTCAATAGGTGGGGATACAGTGAGGCGATGGACCGTTTCATATGTAAATCACATACAAAATGGGTATATATATCTTTCCTTCTCATTTGGGGGCCTTGGCATGTTACTAGATGTCAACATTTCTCATTGAAATCGAACGACCATCTGATCGGAGGATAATTTTTGTTTGATTAAATTATCACGATTCATTTCATGTCCAACTTGAGGGGAACCCAAAAGGTCACACACAACAAAGTTGATATCAATGGTTAACAGTGCACAATACAAATATAACAGCATATATGATTACTGTAGGAATTGTTCATAAATGGTTCAATGTGTTTAATTATTGAACAAATCATTTATAAGGTTCCATAGTGGTTTAGGGATTGGTGAATGAAGATAGAGGAACTTTGGAAATTGGAATAAAATAAAAATAATAAAAATAATTACTATTAATGTGAATAGTAACATGAATAGTAAATATATTTTTTTTATTTGTTTTGAATTCCAATTCGGCCCAAACTCTTATTAGGGTTTTATAATCTCATTAAACCACTAAATTAAAATCCAATGGCTAAGATTAAATTAGCTTTTATCCCATATCAGATTCTTAATTAATTTTGTTGTCTTTGGAGCACTATATAAACCCAAAGAATTCTTCATAAATTTGCTACACAAAAAACCTTTCATATTTTGGGTTTATATAAGTGAGCAACTCTAAAGTTTAAGAGTAAGCCACTGATTTTGAGGATCCTTAAGTCTAATTGACTAGAGGAACCTCGAGTTAAAAGTTTTGAGGTATTTGCCTAGTCTAGCACCAAGGGCAAAATACACGTGCACTCAAGGAGTATTCTTGCTGTCGCGTTTTGGCTTTGGTGTGTGCATCTTTGGAGGCCACACACTTGGGTGGCTCTTTGGAACGTGGAAGAGCTTGCTGAGTTCGAGAAAAGCTTGTAGATTGGAGGGAGGACTGGATGAGTCTTCGGTTCAAGTAAGTCTTTTTCTTTCTTTATTTTAATTAGAGTTCTTATGATAGTTAGCATGTTTAGGGTTTATGTTATTTGCATGTTTTATGAGTTTTATGCTTAGAATATATAGTAATATGCCTAGGCTTGTAGAATAATCAAAACAAATGGGTATTGGGCAAAGGGAAAGCGACATAATAATTTTGATTTTCCGTTGCGCACTCGCGGCTGCTACCCAACAGTGGTATCAGCGCGCCGTTTTTATTTTGATTGGTACTCACTCGAAATTGGGTGTTTAAAAGCTCATTGGAAATCTAACACCTTGAAATTAATTTTAGGCACAAGTTTTGCATGATTTGATTAAGATTTGAAATGTGAAATTACATTTAAAGTTCACACGTCTGGAGAAAAATGTGAATAGTATATTTATTTGAATAAAATAAAATGCAATATCATAATTAAATATTAATCAAAGTTATTTAATGCCTAAAATAATTCCAACATATTAAAACTCATATGCTTGATGATTCTATGTATGATTAAAATTGGCATGATTATTTTAGGGTGCAAGCATCTAGAGACTTTCTAAGAAATAAAGAGTGTATTGCTTATCCCTTAGCTAAGTAATTATTCCGTGAAGAACTTAGAGATTTATTACCTTTAAGGCTAATAAATATAAATCACTTGTTTATAATAAAAGATATTATAAAAGATACTAGTGGGTTAGGACCAAGGGGTTAATAAAACTTTCCAAACTAAAGTTAATTTAACCAGAGGTATTACTAGAGTTAGATAATGATTTGGTGTCTTCCTTCACTCACTACATTTTTTTAGCCAAAAGGAAAAGCTGTGAAGACATCTAGATAATCATTTACTCAAAGCTTACCTTAAAGCATATTTAAAGTGTTGGACTAATTTGGAGGATCTATTGTTTATTCCTGTCACGAAGACAATAAGAGCCTAAGATTTAAGGGTATTTAAGAGAGTTTGCTCCACCCTCCCTCTGGGGAATTTTCAATGGAGGAGTCCATTTGACAGTTATTCACTTAAACTTGCTAAAATCCTCAATAATAATTTAAGTCTAAAATTTGCCTCCCATTGTAAAATATAGACCCAAAGGGCTTAAACCGTATTGGCAGGACTAGGATTTACCAGACTGACCAATACCAATTTGTCCCTAAATCGTTCTATTGACAATGGTTAGACTTTTCTGAGTAATAAGACGCAGCGACCCTTAGGCGTGGTCTTATAACTTAGTGGCAAAGATTGGGTGTCCACAAGGACTAGAATAAGCTATGGCATGTTTGATTGCCCAACCCAATGATCAAGGAATTGTGATTTATATCATAAATTGGTTGGGAACCTACCTAATTATCGTATTTTATAATGACCGGCCCTAGTCAGAGTTATGAAATGTTGATAATGGGATCCTTTCCACAAGAAATCCATCATATTGGGGTTGATGCGATTTACTTAAAATTTTAAAATAATTGAGTGGGAGAAACTTCATAATATTAAAAGCCAATGTTATTATGAAACATTAATGAAAACATATTCCTAATTTTAACATTTTCTCTTACGACTATAAATTTTTTTCTATGTTCTTGAAAGACCATTTCCCACTGAACCCGCGGAAGGTGCTGACCAAGATACATTTGATGCTTGGAAGAAACACGTCGATGATGATGAGCAAGCAGTTTTCATAATGCTTGGCTCTATGTCAGACGAACTTCAGAAAGCTCACGAATATATGGATGCTCAAACCATCATTTTTCACTTGAAGGGGTTGTATGCAAATTTCGTTCATACCGTGATATTCCAAGTGTCAAGTGTCTTATTCCAAACAAGGTATAAGAAAGGATCTGTTAGTGGACATGTGCTTAAGATGATTGGCCACATTGAAAATTTGGCTAACCTCGGGTTCATCATGGATCATGAGATAGCTCACGATCTAATTCTGCAGTCCTTACCAAAAGAATTCTCTAACTTTATTATGCAGTTTCATCTGTCTGATAAAGAAGATACTTTAGCATAATTGCACAATCTGATAAAGCAAGCAAAGTAGGACTTGAAACCGGAGCTTAAAACCTCCGTAATACTTACGGGTAGGACCTGAAGCCACGAGGCCCGAAGAAAATAAGGGCAATGACAAGGCTCCAGATCACCTAAAGCTCAATGGTAAGGTGGAGAAGAAAAAAGGGAAATGGGAAATGTTTCTTTTGTGGAATGAAGGGTCATTGGAAGAAAGACTACAGATCCTTGAAAGCCAAGGAAGTTAGGGAAGCCCAAGAGGCCAAGAAGCCCAATGCTTCAGGTATGTTGTATATGATTGAACTATATTCTCAAAACTCTGAACCTTCTACTTGGGTGCTTGACACATGTTGTGGGACTCACTTGTGTAACAATGTGTAGGGCCTGAGAAACAGTATGAGACTCCGTCATGGGAGGTTGACTTATGCATGGGTGTGATGTCAAGATGGAAGTATCACTCCAGTCATATGGAGTTGATGATCGCGCAGGGATACAGAACTGGTTCTCTAAGGGTTGCAACCATCGGGATAATATGATTTGGTCATGATTATCCGAAAATAAAGAGACTAGTTGCTCGTGATCTGATATATGCTTCGTACGGGGCATACACTGTACCAGCCCCAGGCGTTGCATGTGATCATGCAATACTGGATCGATATACGCAATACTACGTATACTACGCCTGATATAGATCACTATATTCCTGTAATGATAATTCTGGAGAATTGGGTAGGCATGGCGCTTTGCTAGAAGCCAACCTTGTCTTGTAAATCGGTACAAACGTAGTACTAGGTACTTACGTGTTTGGATAGTCCGATGACCGAATTTACTGCCAACATATCTGGGGATCTCATGGGTCGCTTCCCGAAGATTCACCAATGACGTATGACTCTCACTTTATTAATCTGGGATTAATTAATGATGAGAGAGAAATTAATCTGGGATTAATTGCAGAGATATTTTATCTGGGATAAAATATCCATTAAAGAGAGATAATAATTAATTTAGAACTAATCAATTAATTAATATATTTGATATATTAAACGAAATTGGATTTTGACGCGGAATTGAATTAGATTTTAATTCTGGCGAACGAGTTAATTTAGAATTAATTCGTAAGCGACATGAATAGTGATTTCGCTAGGCATAATCATTTAATTGCGTCGCAACGGAAAATTCGTTAATTTGGAATTAGCGAACCCGAGCCCGGGATTGTTTGCGAGCGCATTCGTATTTCGAATTGGAGTGCGGCAAGCAAGTCAAATCAAGCATCAAATCGCTAGTCGCATCTAGCGTCACATCATTCATCAATCAATTGATAGATGTCTTTCACTTTGAGTGATTGACACGAGTCACTATTCATTGATTGATTGATGTGAAGTGATGTGAGTGGTTGGAGCCTTAATGGCTTGACTTTTTAGAAAAGAAAAATTGTATATGTTTATTTATTTTTTGAAAACAAATAACATATACACTTTTGGTAACAACCAACTCTCTCTCTCCCTCATTTATTCTATCGCTCTCGGCCTTGGAGGCCTTCTGTTTTCTCTTCACTGGTTTCAGCAAAACCGTGAGACTTGGAGAAGAAATTAATGATTTTGTGGCAAAATCAAAGGTGCTAGCACACATAGGAGCCATACAAAGTTGATAGGGAACTCACTTCATGAGCTTGGAATCACCATCAACCAAAGCTTGGAGCTTGGAGGAAGATTGAAGCCGAAAATGGAAGACTGAAATTCTGCCACTACCGTGACTTGGAGGAAGGCAGAAAATGATTTTTGTTCATCACTGCATCGACTCAACCGCTCGATGTAAGTATTCTGCAACTTCCTCGATTGTATTCACATGTGTTTTATGCTTGATTATTCGATCTTTGGGACCGTAGAACTCCAACAATGGTATCAGAGCGGAGTAAAAGCATGAAATTTGACTTAAGGTTAAAATTTGGGTAAAATGTATTTGAGCATGATTTTATGAAATTGGATGATTGAGTATGCTTAAATGTGTTTTAGTTAAGGATTTATTGGATCAATTTGATGAAATGTTGTTTAGAACAATTTTCCCCAATTTTTGATGGCTTGGCCGAATGTCAATAGCCCTAATGTCTTGGAATTTTTGATTTTTTGATCATTGGATGTGTTGGAAATCAATTGGGGATGTTGATTTAATGTTGAATTGAATTTAATTGGATTGAATTCGAATCGGACACAAAATCCCCTATATTGCCGAGACTATAAGAGCATGCAATTGGGTTTGATTTTTTGATAAAATGTGTTGGACATTTTTTGTTGATGATAAGCATGTTTAATGGTACAAATTTGTGTTTTGGAAATGTTGATTTGGGTAATTAATTGTGTAATACACTTTAGTTTAATTAAATATGAAATTTCGAATTTTTGTGTTTAATTAAATGGGCTTAAATTGGATTTGGGCTTTAAATGTTGTAAATGGGCTTATTGGGCTTGGTTGTACCAAGTTAGGTTTAGGCTAAATTGGTTGGATCCAATTGGGCCCAAAACCGCTTCCATAAAGTCCAAATGCGACTAATGGACCTTAATATTTTTATTGGGCCTAATGGGCCTAAATTGATTTCTAGGCTTATGGGGTTACTCCTTGATTGGGCTTTGGTTAATGGGTTTGACCCAAGTTGACCAAAAGCCCACGCCTTAAAAGAAACTAATTAAAAGCCCATTGGACTTTAATTAAATTAACATTGGACGTTAATCGGGCTTTGAGAGCCGTAACGATTATTTAATTTGGAATTAAATACTGAATTAGTATTAAATACAAATTGAATTGGATTTAATTATGTAGTTTAATTTAATTCAAGAATTCGTACTTTGAGTACTTATTCGCAAAACGAGTTTGACTCGCGCAAAATCAAATCGTTGTTTGAACATTGGATGGTCATTAATTATCAGATTAATTAATTTGATTAGATTGATTGATAACATGCTTGTGTGAATACATGGTTGCGATGCATGAATAATGTATATCAGATGGATATTAGATGGGTGGGGCAATTTTAGAAATTATTGTAATAAATTTAGAATTTATTAATTGGACCTGCGTGTCCATCATATTACCTCCATACTCTTTGTATTTCTCTTATCACCTATTATGTGTTTAGAATGCATTTTTAAGGGTGTATGATGATGAGACCTTAACAAAGATAATAAATTGGTTGCCAATTTGCACGCGAAAAACCCTCACATATATTAAGCGTTTTTCCTTCCATTCAGTGATTCTTACTCAAGATCTAAGACTGGCATTGGTTTTTGGCCAAATTCAAGGCCTTTGTTCGTCGAGGATGTGTTTGAATCACGAGAGCTTTGTTCCATATCGGTGTCTTGTCCAAGTTGTGGTTTGTTGGCCAAAGTCAAGATTACTTCTTGTCCATCGACATTGATTACGAAGCTTTCCATGGTCAATGGGTTCCGCTTAACTGGGATCACTAAGTTTGTTGTGCCAAAGACAAGACTTAGTTGATTCAGAGGAAAAAGGTTAGGTAATATATTGGATATATTGGCAAATATAAGATATATGTTTTCAGACTTGGATATCCCCCTACTGGAATAGGAATTGGATGGGATCCAATTGATCTTAGAGATCTACATAGTTAATTATCCTACAATTTGTTGGCCAAAGTCAAGATTGTGTGATATTTAACGGGATCCTAGCCCACTAGGAAACACGGTTTCCCGAGTACTCGACAGAGGGTTAGAGGCTCGCCGAAAAATAGTGGGAGGTAAGAATTAAATTTGCAATATTCGTTTAATTACTTGCTATACGCGCTCAAATCAAATATCATTCGTCAAATAAATTAATTGTTAGTTGGACTAATATTTAAACGTTGTTTTAAAACAGTTGGACTGTATTCAAACTATTCATTTATAGTTGGTTATATAATTTGATTATAGTAATCAATATTTGATTTAATTAATTATAGTTGATTAAATAGTTGGACTATAGTATTTATTATAATAAATAGTACCTAAATTGTTGATTAAATAGTTGGACTATTAAAATCAAGATAAAATTGAAAGATTGGCATTTAAAACATAATCCTAGGGAAAATGTATTTAGATGGTTTAATTTTTAAATTGGGAATAAATTTCAGGATAGTCCTGAAATATAATAAATTACTTTATTTGATAAAATAACATATGATGCCTAAGCCCGAAGTTAAGTAAATAGTAGAGCACGATCTTTGGAAGATTCATGTAATGATAACTTTAGTGCTTAATCCAATAAGCTTGCCAAAAAGACTCCTTAATTTCTTAATCAGAACTAAGATTAGATCCTTAGAAGTATGATAAAGAAATTGAAGGATCTTCATAAATCTATACTTAGATTTTAGAAGTATAAAATTGCAATAATAAATTCTTGGAGAATTAATGGCTATTCTCAAGGAGACAAAGTCAAAGTTTGCAATAAGGCAAGTAGCGCAAGGCGCACCTTATTTCGATATTCTAGAAATCCAAGGCTAGGCCAAACGCTTCTGGGGTGTTGAAAAAGGGCAAAGGCAAAATCATTATAATGTTCAGGGAAGATAAATGACATATCCCAAAATGTCAGCCTAAATGTGGCAAACAGGATCGTGGATGCGTGACTGCCGTTTGGACAAGGCAGACATGAAGGAATTGAAGACGAGCAAGGCTCTGACTTCAAATATGTTTGTCATAAATATGTTCACTACTAGTATTGAAATTGGATTTTAAATACTTAATGTGTACATAAATATGTACTGATGTTTAGAATCTGCTATTAGCAGGATACTGACTTCAGATTGAGTTTAATCTGCGAATTGGAAACGGGACAAAGTCGCTATTTTAACCGTAGATACCCATATTTAGGAACTACCCTTCGGGTGTGTACTTAAATTAGGAAACTATTATAATGTAACTAGTTTGACTAGAAATATTATCTTTATATCAGTATTTATTATATAACGATGATATTGAGATAAACACATTAGATGTGAACAACAGCATTTATATTTTGAATATAAATATATCTCAAACATACAACATGACAAACAAATAGCTCGAACTGATTGATCAGAAGAGAACTTAAATGTGGCATTGATGTCTGGGACACAATTAAACAAGACTCGTATTCCACACCTTTGAAGAGTGGATACTAGGACAATTTGATTCCATCAAATAAAGTCTAGAATCTAGTTATTGGGTAAATACCTAAACACATTCACTTGGTAAAAGTGTAAATGCCACTGATCTGTTAGCCCTAGTTTCATAGTAAGGCAAGTGGGCCCATGTCTAGCTAGGCTAGAGGTGGATATGAATTTTTCGTGACCTTTACGATTTGGCATCGTGTTGTTTTTAAGTGTTTCTTTTGAAATAAAATCGAAACTTTTAACAGTTTTCGACACGAAATATACAAAACGATAAACTTTTAAAGATTAGTCGTCAAGGTTAGACCATGATGAAATACTTAGCAATAATTTCTAATATACTTGAAAACTATAGTATGTTTCATGAGGACTCCTCTCGGAACACGTAAGTTTGACGGTGTGCTGAACAGATAACCAGTTTTGTTGGACATGCTAAGGTTATCTTGAGCTCGCTCTTGTTGGATAATATGACCCATAGCGTCACTATTTGCACAGATCATTGTGTTGTTGTAGCAAATTAACTATGTAATAAGGAAATTGCACTCTCATCATTTGTGATTAGATCACCATAGATATATAAATGAAGAGAGGTCCCTATGATTAGTTCCTGGATTGAGATGATATGAGACAGTATCAGTCCACGAAGGATTAATCATTAAATATCCCTAGCCGTAGTATTATCGAGACTGGACATCGATAATGCGGAATAGGCTAGTATTGCACTTGTGTGCGTTGTGAGGGCACAACGGCATAGTTCTCATATATATAAGTATTGGATACTTATGCAAGTGCGATAGGAGGAGGTCGTGTTTCACCGATGGTACGGGGAAACAGCTTCGCTCTGGATAGACCCCTCGGAATCCCATTGGTATTGACTATGTGTCTATGGGAGGCCGAAATCAAGGTAGGTGTGTATAGTCTTAACCTGAGACTTGCATCGCTAATACTTACGATAATCGATAAACTTTGGTTTTGGTGGTAGGGGACTTTAACAAGTTCTGAGTACACCACTTCTGGGTTTATCAGAGAGTCGTAGAGTATTGGGTGTGATGTCAAGACGGAAGTGTCACTTCAGTCATATTGGAGTTGATGTCACGCAGGATAACGGTACTAGTGCTCTTGAGTGTTGCGCAACCAATCGGGATATTGTGACCAGGTCATGTATATCCGATTATAGAGACTATGTTACCAGACATCCGATATGTGCTTCGGACGGGGTAGACACTTATCCAGCCCCAGCCCTAGCACGTGATTATCCGATACTGGCCGATATGCACAATACTACGGTATACTACGCTTGATACAGATCTATATATTCCTGTAAGAATATTTCTGGAGAATTGGGTAGCATGGCGCTTTGCTAGAAGCCAACCTTGTCTTGTAAATCGATATAAACGTAGTACGAGGTACTTACGTGTTCGGATAGTCCGACGATCGTATTTACTGCCAACATATCCGGAGATCTCATGGGTCGCTTCCTGAAGATTCACCGATGACGTATGACTCGCACTTTGATTAATCTGGGATTAATTAGAAGAGAGAGATAGAATTAATCTGGGATTAATTCGATGAGAGAGAAAATTAATCTGGGATTATTTGCGGAGATATTTTATCTGGGATAAAATATTAATTAAAGAGAGAGAACGATTAATTTGGAATTAATCGATAAATTAATATATTCGATATATTAATCGAAATTGGATTTCGACGCGGAATTAAAATTAGATTTTAATTCGGCGAACGAATTAATTTAGAATTAATTCGTTAGCGACGTGAATAGTGATTTCGCTAGGCGTAATCATTTAATTACGACGCGACGGAAAATTCGTTAATTTGGAATTAGCGAACCCGAGCCCGAGAGTGATTGCGAGCGCATTCGCATTTCGAATTCGAGCGCGGCACGCGAGTCACATCAAGCGTCAAATCGTTTGTCACATCATGCGTCAAATCAATTGTCACTTTGAGTGATGTGACTTGACAACATGTCACTTTATTAAAGTGATGTGATGTGACTTAAAGTAAAAAGTTGAAATGATGGAAAGCTTTATTGCTTTTTATTTTTTGACTTTTGAATTAAAAGTAATATATATATTTTATTTCTTGGTAATGTAATAAAGATATATATTAAACTTATCATTCTCTCTCTCCAACATGCAAGACATATACGGTTTCTCTCATCTCCCTCTTTTCTTCTTCTCTCCTCACGGTTTTGAAACCGATTTTTTCTTCTTTTCTTGTTCTGTTTCACCGACAATTTGAGAAGCAAATGAAGTGAAAATCAGTGCTAGCACACCTTGAGTGATACATAGGTGATAGGGAAGTGATTCTTTGAGCATGGAAGCTTGAAGCTTGGAGCTTCAATGGAGTCTTCATGGCCGAAATGGAGAGACCACCACCACCAAACCCGAGCAGTCCACTGTGGAGCAGCTCACTGCCGAGCAGTACAACATGCAAAAATGGTCTGTTCTCTTCATAGCATCAAACCGAAATTCAATGTGAGTATATTCCGCACCTCCTTTGTTGTGTTCATACTCGTTTTTTATGCATGATTTGTTGATCTTGGGACTTGATTGAACTCCAACAATGGTATCAGAGCTTGTTGCATGAAAACCGAATTAGGGTTCTTGAGCAAATTTGGGGCTTTTTGATTTTAGCTTGATTCTGACAAATTGATTCTTTGAGAATGCTTATATTTGATTGAATTTGAGTTTATGTAATCAATTTGATAAAAAAAATGATTGGATTGATTTTCCCCAATTTCTTATTTTTGGTCAAAACTTTAATTTGGGTAAACTCGATTTAGGCATGATTTGGTTGAATTGTTTGATGAAGTATGCTTGAATGAGGTTGAATTGAAGTTGTGCATGATCAATTTCAAGAAAATGGATTAGATCAATTTTCCCCAATTCTTTAGGTTGAACATGAAACTTGAAATTGGGTAAAATGTGTTTGAGCATGTTTTAATTGAATTGGATGTTTAAGTATGCTTAGAACATGTTTAATTGAGATTGTGTGTGATCAATTTCGTGAAATTGGATTGGATTTTTCCTCCCCAAATTGAAGGCTTGGCCGAAAATTGCATAACCCTAATGTCTTGGTAATTTTGTTTTGTTTGATCATTGGATGACTTAAAACAATTGGTTAATGTTGTTTTGAAGTTCAATTGGATTGAATTTTGATTTAGAACATTTTTTCCCTTTTAAAGTGGCTTGGCCGAATCTTATGAACATGAAATTCATGGTGATTTTTGTTGTTTGATTCATTGGATGAGTTAATTGATTTGGGAAATGATGATTGTGGATTCAATTGGATTGAAACCGAATCGAATTGAAAAACCCCTAATTGCCGAGACTTGAAAGCATGTAAATTGGGTTTGATTTTAATTGAATTGTGTTGGACACTATTTGGTTGTTAAAGTGCATGATTAGTTAGGCTAATTGATGTTTTAGAAATGTTAATTGGGTAATTGATTGTGTATTACACTTAGGTTAATTAATTGTGAAATTTGGAATTTTATAAGTTAATTAATTTGGGCTTGATTTTGGAAATTGGGCTTGTTAGGTTGTAATTGGGCTTTTGGGCTTTGTTGTAACAAAGTTGGGTTTAGGCAAAATTGGTTGGATCCAATTAGGCCCAAAACCGAATCCAAAAGGTCCAATGGACTTAATGGACCTTAATTATTTAATTGGGCCTAATGGGCCAAAATTAATTTAAAGGCTTATGGGGTAACTCCCGGATTGGACTTTGGTTTTCGGTTTGACCCGAGTTGACCAAAAGTCCACGCCTCAAGAAATTAATTAAAAGCCCATTGGACTTTAATTAAATAATACATTAGATGTTAATCGGGCTTTGAGACCCGTTGCGATTAAATTTGGAATTTAAGTCGTAAAGGTTTATTTTATAAAGTGTAATATTTAATTTGGAATTAAATAATGAATTAGAATTAAATACGTATTAAATTGGATTTAATTATGTAATTTAATTTAATTAGTAGAAATCGTACTTTGAGTACGTGTTCGCAATACGAGTTTGACTCGAACAAAATCAAATCTTTGTTTGAACATTGGATGATCACTAATTATCAAGATTAATTAATTTGATTAGATTGATTGATAACATGCTTGTATGAATACATGGTTGTGATGTTTGAATAATGTATATCGGATGGATATTAGCCGGGTGGGGCGATTTTGGAAATTGTAATAAATTTGATTTATTAAATTGGACCTGCGTGTCCAGCCTTATCTCCTATTTCTTTGTATTCTCTTCTCACCTATTCCCCTCCATGTATATGAGGTTTCTTTAGAAGTGTAGTGTAACGGGTAGAAGTAATACAAGTGCTAGCGGGAGTGAGAAAGGGAGAGATTTGATCTAGGATCAATGTGTAAAGTATCCATCCGCATATCATTATTATTTTATTTCATACTCGCTTTATTATGTATTTAGAATGCATGTTTAAGGGTGTATGATGATGAGACCTTAACAAAGATAATTAAATTGGTAGCCAATTTGCACGCGAAAAACCTCGTTTTATATTAAGCAAATATCCTTCCATTGAATGATTCTTGTTCAAGATCCGAAGTTGGCATTGGTTTTTTATTGACCAAAGTCAAGACCTTTGTCAATCAAGGATGTACTTGAATCATGAGAGTTTTGTTGCATATCGGTGTCTTGTCCAAATCGTGATTTTTATTGGCCAAAGTCAAGATCACTTTTTGTCCAATGACATTGATTACGAAACTTTCCTCGTCAATGGGTCCCGCTTAACTGGAATCATTAGGTTTGTTTTTGGCCAAAGCCAAGGCCTAGATGATTCAGAGGATAGGGTTAGGAAAATGTAATGGATACATTGACATTATACATATGTTTCGGACTTGGATGTCCACCTAACCGGATCTAGGAATTGGATGAGATCCAATTGATCTGTGAGATCTACCTAGTTAAATAGCATACAGTTTTTATTGGCCAAAGTCAGGGTTGTGTGTTATTTAACGGGATCCTAGCCCACTAGGAAACACGGTTTCCCGAGTACTCCACAGAGGGTTAGAGGCTCGACGAAAAATAGTGGGAGGCAAGTATTGAATTTGCAACATTCGTTCGAATACTCGCTAAACACGCTCATTTAAATTTATTTCGTCATTATATTCAATGTTAGTTAGACTAATATTTAAATGTTGTTTTAATAAACAGTTGGACTGTATTATACTTGATTATATATAATTGGATTATATTAATCAATATATTTGAATTAATTAATTTCAGTTTACAGTTGATTTTATAATTGGATTATAGTAATCAATGTAATTGAGGTTAATTAATTTGGATTATATTTGATTATATAGTTGGACTATTATAATCATTATAATATATATAGTACCACTAATCGTTGGTTAAATAGTTGGACTATTGTAATCAAGATAAGAATTGAAAAGTTGGATATTTAAAATATAATCTGGGATTAAAATATTTAAATGATTTAATTTTCAAATTGGGAATAAATAATAGGTTACTTTATTTGATAAAAATAACTCATATACCTTAAGCCCAAATTAAGCAATATAAGTAGAGCATAAAATCTTTGGAAGATTTATGTGATGATGACTTTAATGCTTAATTTAATATACTTGTCATAAATCTAATTTTTTGATTTAAGAAGTATTAAAATTGCAATTTATAATTCTTGAAGAATTAATTGACTATTCTAGAGGAGATAAAGTCAAAGTTTGCAATTGGGGATGTAGCACGAGGTGCACATCGTTTCGATATTCTAAAAACCCAAGGCTTGGCCTAAGGTTCCTAAAATATTGAAAAGGATAATTGACATATACCAAAGTGACTGCCATTTGGATATGGAAGACACGAAGGAATTAAAGAAAGGGCGAGGCTCTAACTTTAAAAATATTTGTCTAAGTTATGTTCACTACTAGTATTGAAATTAGATTTTAAATACTTAGTGTGGAACATAAATATATATGTATTGATATTCAGAATCTGCTTTGAGCAGGATACTGACTTCAAGCTGAGATTCCTCTGCGAATCGGAAACGGGACGAAAGTCGCTGTTTCGACCGTAGATACCTAAGTTTAGGAACTACCCTTTGGGTGTGTACTTAAATTAGGAACTGTTATAATGTAACTAGTTTGACTAGAAACATTATCTCTTTATCAGTGTTTAACCCACTGCGGGTGAACCTTTATATTCTAAAACACTAAAGTGTTTTATTATATAAAGATGATACTGAGATAAATACATTAGATGTAAATAACAGAATTTATATTTTGAATATAATAAAATCTCAAACATATAAATGACAAATAAATAGCTCAAATTGATTTGATCAATAGAGACTTATTTATGGCATTGTTGTCTAGGACACAATTAAACGAGACACGTCAGTTAGACGGTGTGTCCGAACTAAAACCGAATTTTGTTGGACATGATAAGGTTTATCACGAGTCGCTCTGAGCTATTGTTTCCTTCAAACAGGATATGTATTAACAGTGCAAAACTTATTTAGAATAAGGTTCCATATAAATCTGTTTGACAGATATCATATAGGATATGAACAGGAAAGAAACGGGGTTTCTCATTCCTGATAATTTGGGTATGCCAGGCATAACGTTTGGATGATACCAAACTAAAAACCCAAATTGGATAAGTGCCAATATAGGTTATCCTAAGGGAAACCTTAAGTATAGTACTTGTAAATCTCACATGAGAACAATGTGATTGTTGCTCACCATGCGGTTTTCCTGAGAGGAATACCGATATGCAGTGGTCAGTGGGAGGATAGTGATACTCGATGAAAATCGGAGTAATACTGTTCAAGGCACGAAGTCCTTAATGGAACACAAACAGTTCATCAATGATGAATCTATACCATTAATCTTCAAATACACAAGAAACTTCGTAGATCGGATAGAGTCAGAAAACAACCTAGGGTATGGGTTTCTGATCTACCTCATAAAGATGTCAATCTTATGGAGGTGTACCATCCGACTACGTTTGAGGAAGTGATACGAGGTATCGACTCCCTGTTATGGCAAAGTGCCATGAGTCCGAAATGGATTCCATGTATAACAACTATTTTGGATACTAGTTGTTGTACCACAAGGCATTGTGCCTATGGTACATTAAACGTCTTCAAGAAGACATACATGGATGGCAACATACCAACGTACAAAGCTAGGCTTTTGACGGAAAGGTATCGTTATCAACATTGTGTTAATAACGGTTCAACCTTTTACCTGTTGCCATGGTAAATCCATTTTGAAGATGCTTGTTGATAACTGTATATTTCATTTATGAAATGTCAGTTACAAATCAAAATCGCTTTCCTGAAAAGGAAACCTTTTGGAGAATGTTTTAACATTCTGACGATTTTGTATAACCGACAAACAAGGTTTGCGGATTATTCAATCCATGTTTGGATTGAAGCAAGCATAAGGTTCTTGGAACTGACGTTTTGAAATAATCATAATGGTTTATGATTTAACTCAAAACGAAATAATTCTTGTGTATATAAGGAGGTTAGTGGGAGAGCGCACTGACAGTGAAATTCCCATAAAACAATTGGTGAAAGCTTGGCTTTCATAGAAATTCTCCGTAGAATTCTGGGGAGTAACAACCTTTATTCAAGGAATAAAGATCTACTGATGGATAGATTGGAAGTTGTTAACACTCTCTGGGAAATTGTACATTTAAAATGTACTTGTATTGGTGTCTCATACGCTTC
Source organism: Zanthoxylum bungeanum (assembly GCA_019454045.1). Classification (NCBI taxonomy): domain Eukaryota; kingdom Viridiplantae; phylum Streptophyta; class Magnoliopsida; order Sapindales; family Rutaceae; genus Zanthoxylum; species Zanthoxylum bungeanum. The sequence continues at coordinate 62,584 of SKCR01007568.1, read as the reverse complement.
GAGCATATGGAGTCACAATCAGGTCAATCCAAGTGATAGTCACTGGATTGAAGTTAGAACATCTGTTAGTATCTCAGAGAACTAAAGATGCTATCTTAAACTATGGAGAAGGAGAACTTGAAGTGACTGGGATCACTACTGCAAGTTTCCAAACAATTAAATACTGCGGTACTATAAGTTTGAATAAAGGGACAGTGAGCTGGAAATCTTCCTAGCAAGATAACTGTTGCCGAATAAACAACAAATGCGGATTATTGCTGCAGCTGAGGCAGCAATAGCCATTTGGATCGATAATAAATCTAATTAGATTAGATATAGTTCTGTTAGCAGCTGAGCTAGGCGTCAGCACAGGCTAAAGAATTAAAGGTCTCATCGACGATCCAGATATATACTTCTATATCATCTGATTCGTTCGGATCATACATCGTGGCGATGTGATGATCGTGTAAATCGCGTCAGACGATAATTAAGCAAATCCGCTGACGAAAACCTTTCCTCAGCAATTTGAGCGAATTGTACATAGTTCGGGTGTTAGGCACTCGAGTGACTGGCTATGTGCCAAGTGGGAGATTGTTGGATAATATGACCCATAGCGTCACTATTTGCACAGATCATTGTGTTGTTGTAGCAAATTAACTATGTAACAAGGAAATTGCACTCTCATCATTTGTGATTAGATCACCATAGATATATAAATGAAGAGAGGTCCCTATGATTAGTTCCTGGATTGAGATGATATGAGACAGTATCAGTCCACGAAGGATTAATCATTAAATATCCCTAGCCGTAGTATTATCGAGACTGGACATCGATAATGCGGAATAGGCTAGTATTGCACTTGTGCGTTGTGAGGGCACAACGGCATAGTTCTCATATATATAAGTATTGGATACTTATGCAAGTGCGATAGGAGGTCGTGTTTCACCGATGGTACGGGAAACAGCTTCGCTCTGGATAGACCCCTCGGAATCCCATTGGTATTATGACTATGTGTCTATGGGAGGCCGAAATCAAGGTAGGTGTGTATAGTCTTACCTGAGACTTGCATCGCTAATACTTACGATAATCGATAAACTTTGGTTTTGGTGGTAGGGGACTTTAACAAGTTCTGTGTACACCACTTCTGGGTTTATCAGAGAGTCGTAGAGTATTGGGTGTGATGTCAAGACGGAAGTGTCACTTCAGTCATATTGGAGTTGATGTCACGCAGGATACGGTACTAGTGCTCTTGAGTGTTGCGCAACCAATCGGGATATTGTGACCAGGTCATGTATATCCGATTATAGAGACTATGTTACCAGACATCCGATATGTGCTTCGGACGGGGCAGACACTTATCCAGCCCCAGCCCCAGCCCTAGCACGTGATTATCCGATACTGGGCCGATATACACAATACAATACTAGTATACTACGCTTGATACAGATCTATATATTCCTGTAAGAATATTTCTGGAGAATTGGGTAGGCATGGCGCTTTGCTAGAAGCCAACCTTGTCTTGTAAATCGTATAAACGTAGTACGAGGTACTTACGTGTTTCGGATAGTCCGACGACCGTATTTACTGCCAACATATCCGGAGATCTCATGGGTCGCTTCCTGAAGATTCACCGATGACGTATGACTCGCACTTTGATTAATCTGGGATTAATTAGAAGAGAGAGATAGAATTAATCTGGGATTAATTCGATGAGAGAGAAAATTAATCTGGGATTATTTGCGGAGATATTTTATCTGGGATAAAATATTAATTAAAGAGAGAGAACGATTAATTTGGAATTAATCGATAAATTAATATATTCGATATATTAATCGAAATTGGATTTTGACGCGGAATTAAAATTAGATTTTAATTCGGGCGAACGAATTAATTTAGAATTAATTCGTTAGCGACGTGAATAGTGATTTCGCTAGGCGTAATCATTTAATTACGACGCGACGGAAAATTCGTTAATTTGGAATTAGCGAACCCGAGCCCGAGAGTGATTGCGAGCGCATTCGCATTTCGAATTCGAGCGCGGCACGCGAGTCACATCAAGCGTCAAATCGTTTGTCACATCATGCGTCAAATCAATTGTCACTTTGAGTGATGTGACTTGACAACATGTCACTTTATTAAAGTGATGTGATGTGACTTAAAGTAAAAAGTTGAAATGATGGAAAGCTTTATTTGCTTTTTATTTTTTGACTTTTTGAATTAAAAGTAATTATATATTTTATTTACTTGTAAATGTAATAAAGATATATATTAAACTTATCATTCTCTCTCTCCAACATGCAAGGCATATACGGTTTTCTCTCATCTCCCTCCTTTTCTTCTCTCCTTCTCTTCACGTTTTTGGAAACCGATTTTCTCTTCTTTTTTTCTGTTTCACCGAGCAATGGAGAAGCAAGATAATTTTGTGGCAAAAATCAAGTGCTAGCACACCTTGAGTGATACATAGGTGATAGGGAAGTGATTCTTTGAGCATGGAAGCTTGAAGCTTGGAGCTTCAATGGAGTCCATGCATGGCGAAAATGGAGGAGACCACCACCCACCAACACCGAGCGTCCACCTGGCGCAGCTCACTGCCGAGCAGTAACATGCAGTGCGAAAATGGTCTTGTTCTTCTTAGCATCAAACCGAAATTCAATGTGAGTATATTCCGCACCTCCTTTGTTGTGTTCATACTCGTTTTTATGCATGATTTGTTGATCTTGGGACTTGATTTGAACTCCACTCCACAGTCTGAGCTAAACATTCGCTTCAACGGATACGCATTAACAGTGCAGAATTTATTTAGAATAAAGTTCCAAAATCTGTTTGACAATTTCATATTAGATATGAACAGAAAAGAAAACCAGGTTTTCTCATTCATGATCATTTGGTGTTGCTGGGCGTATTTTTGGATGATACCAAACTAAAACCCAAATTTGGATAAGTGGTCCATTGTAGGTTTCCTGGATACCAAAGTATAGTACTTAGACAACTCACTAGAGAACAATTTAATTGTTGCTCACCATGCGTTTTCCTAGAGGAATACCTATATGCGTGGTAAGTGGGGGATAGTAAAACCTCGATGAAAATCGAAGTAATATTCCATTATTCCAGGCTCGATTCCTAATTGGAACACATAGTTCATCAAGGGATGAAACTATTCCATAATCTTCGAATACACAAGAACCGCATAAGTCGAGAAGATTCAGAAAACAACCTGGTGTATGGGTTTCTGATCTCACCCCTCATAAAGATGTCAATCTAATGAGGTATACCAACTGACTACGTATAGGAGTGATTAAAGATATCGACTCCCCTATTATGGAAAGTGCCATGATGTCCGAAATGGATCCATGGATACCAACTATGTTTGGATACTAGTTGATGTACTGCAAGGCATTGTGCCTAATGGTACTATATAAGTCTTCACGGAAGACATACATGGATGGCAACATACCAACGTATAAAGCTAGGCTTTTAGCAGAAAGGTATCGTTATCAACGTTGTGTTGATTACGACGTAACCTTTTAACTGTTGCCACGGTAAATCTATTTGGATAATGCTTGCTGATGCTGCATGTTTCATTTATGAAATATGACAGCTGAACGGGAAAATCGCTTTCCTGAAAAGGAAACCTTTTGGAGGATGTTTACAATATCCTGACGGTTTTGTCGTACCAAAACAAGCAAACAAGGTTTGCAGGTTATTCAATCCATGGATGGATTGAAGCAAGCATTGAGATCTTGGAATTATCATTTTGATGTAATCATAATGGTATATGATTTAATTCAAAACGAAATGATTCTTGTGTAAATAAGGTGGTTAGTGGGAGCGTACTGACTGTGGTTATTATGGGACACAAAAACCGGACGATGCATGGGGGTCCCGGGCTCGCGGCCCGGTTGGGGTACGGAGTAGCCACGGGGGACTAAACGGGAGAATAATGGAGTCGCCACCCGGTGTGAACAGGGAAAATGAGATTTAAGGCCGCATTCACCCCTCGCAAGGGTTGACCTCAAACTGTTGGGTTCATAATGGTCCCTTACTTATGTCACTTGTAATGAAAGGATTTGTGTAATAATTTAATCAAGCTTAAGTAACACTTATTTCCAAGAGTATCATGCTTCGAAGTTCACATGCATACACCAACAAGTTCATCTAAATTTACATGTAACACATATCCGAATTTGCATACAGCCCATTTGCATGTAATCTATGTCCCAATTTGCATACATTAAAATTAACATACGTCAAGCATAAAGTTAATAAACACATTAAACTCATATATGTGGAGAATACAGATGAACGACACCTACACAATCTTGCATAATGCATAGAAACAATCAGGTTCATCATACAAATGAATAGCTACTAGGGACAATTATGTACGAAATCTGATGAAAATAAATCAGTTCAGTGGGTGCGCGTTCGCGTAGTGTTCGAGAATGCATTCAAACGGTAAACAGAAGGTTCGCGTTCAAATAGCGTTCGAGAACGCGTTTGAACGGAGCCAGACCTGATGCATGAAACACTAAGAAGATGCGTGCCCGTTCACGTAGCGTTTGATAACACGTTCGAACGGTAAACAGAAGGTTCGCGTTCGTATAGCGTTCAAGAACGCGTTCGAACGGAACCAGACCTGATGCATGATGAAACTAAGAAAATGCATGCACGTTCATGTAGCGTTCGAGAACACGTTCGAACGGTAAACAGAAGGTTCACATTCATGTGGCGTTCGAGAATGCGTTCGAACAGTAAACAGAAGGTTCACGTTCGTGTGGCGTTCGAGAACTCATTCTAACGGAACCAGACCTGATGCATAAAACACTAAGAAAATGTGTGCGTGCTCGCGTAGCGTTTGAGGATGCGTTCGAACGGTAAATAGAAGGTTCACGTTCGTGTGGCATTCGAGAACGCGTTCGAACGGAACCAGACCTGATGCATGCAACGCATTCATAGACAAACAAATCCACAATGTGGGACCTCACGTATCCGATTGAACTCATCTCACATCCAATCTAATATACACCAACCGGCGCGGCAAAGCATCGTGGTAAAGGATTTTAACCCCTCCATATAGGGGACCTTTAATCCGACTTACTAAGCCCATGCGCTCGATCGCATCAGACATACAAAGAATAAAGACAATAATATCAAACTTAGTATGCCCAATTGGACATATCTTACATCCAACCGAACACACATCAACCGGCGCGGCAAAGCATCGTGGCAAATGATTTTAACCCCTCCAAATAGGGGACCTTTAATCCGACTTACTAAGCCCATGCACTCGATTGCGTCATGCATAAACAAGTAACATACGGAATTCAAATGACGAAAAATAAATAAATCAAAGCAATATAAATCAAAAGAATGTGCCGTTTACTCAATTGGTACGTGGAGTTGTATCCCGAGTACAGATCATATTGTCGTCCATTCGGAATCGGCTATGAAATTTATGTCCGGGTTTCCATCCGATATACCGCGAGAGTTGACACATTTTTAATTTTATTCCAAGACCACAACATACAATATTTCGTAATACATGCATATTTATCTACTCATGGGCCACAACATGCATTTCAATATAACAATCATGCGAACAATATTCAATAAATAATAAAAATAAAACAGAGAACGAATGTGGAAAATACCCTCAGGTCTAACCTTTTTTGCCGACTTTCGGACTTGCGTTTCACTGCGATCGGAAGGGTAAAGATCCTCAACTTCTCTGGTTCACTGGTTTAGCGTCTTAGCTCACTGTTTTGCTGTTTTGCTTGCTGTTTGGCCTCCGTTTTGCTGCTGTTTCCTCTGTATTTTCTGCTCACCGTTCAGGTCACTGTTTTGGCGTGAGTGGCTGCTGTTTTTGGGGTTAATTTACTGTTGTTTTGGGGTTAATTTGTTACTATTTTAAGGTGATTTTGGGCGGCTGTTTGGTGTATGTAGCTGCTGTTTTTGGGGTAATTTTCGGTGATGTGGGGGGTTTATGGGGCTGGTTTTAGGTAGTGATTAGGGAGGGCTGTTTTGATTGTTGTAGGGGCTATGAATGGCTGCTGTTATTTTCAGTAATGTGAGGGTGTTTGAGGGCTTATTGTTTACGGTAATGTGAGGGTGGAGATGAAGAGAATTGTTTGCTATTTTTTCTTGTGATTCGCGTGTAATATCAAGGGTTTATTTTTGTGATTTGCGTGTGAGTTATGTGTATGAGCCAGGGGAGGGCATGTTTTGGTTAGGGGTTGTTTATATAGAGAAGGGCTAGGGCTTCTCCTTGTCTCACAGGGAAGGAATTTGATTTAGTGTTTAGCAAGGAAAGTCAAAGATTTGATGGAGACAAGATTTGTTTAGATTAGGAAGTCAATATCTTTAAATTGGTTAAGAGTGATAATTAGGCATGACATCTTTTTAATTTAGTATATGATTTTATCTAGTTAGGAAGTTAATATATTGATTTACCTAAATTAGGTATGATTATATTTTATGTTTTATTTAATTGGTAAATGGTTTAATTATTTTATTTAATTCAATGTTTAATTTAATTAATTTTGATTTAATTTGGGTGTAATTTAAGGGCCTTGGGCGTGTGGGCCTCGCAGCAAAACCAGAAATACCGACACCGTTCGAACGCCTCTTAGAATACTGCACGAACGCCCGTAATCTGTTTGACGTTCGAACGTGGCAACGAACGCAGCACGAATGAAAACAGTGAACTTGTGAAATGAACTTGATGACATACTTATTCTGAATTTCTCCTTCCGACGTCCGTTTCCTGCAATATCCTTAACTTAAAAAAGGTAGTGCCTCCAACTGAGACTCATCATCGGGTTTTACATGCAAAAATGCAATGCCTACAGTAGCCCCCACTTTGATGGGACTTGTGCAGTGTGTGACTTTGAACAATCATATCAAAGTTATGCAATGCATTTTCACTTACCTAGCTCGTCTGCTGCCTCGAGCTGAGTTGGTGATGCAGTGGACCTCGATCCTAGGACGCATCCCAATAACTGCAACCGACAACGGGGGTACCTCAACCCTGGGATGCATCCCGATACCACTGGAAATGAGGGCCTCGCCCTAGAACAAATGATGTAGTGGGCCCTCGACCCTAGGACGCATCCCGAAACTAAAACTGATGATGCAATGGGCCCTCGACCCTGGGACGCATCCTGAAACTGCAATTGTCAACAGGGGTACCTCGACCCTGGGACGCATCCCAAAATTGCTGATGATGTGGGCCTTGCCCTCAAGCTGATATGGGCCTCGCCCCCAAGCTGATATGGGCCTCTCCCCCAAGCTGACATGGCCTCGCCCCCAAGCTGATATGGGCCTCGCCCCCTGGGACTCATCCCCAAAAACTGTTGATGTGGGCCTCGCCCCCTGGGACTCATCCCCAAACCTGAAACTGCGCTGACGCTGTTTGGCTCACTTCTGCCGCTTTCTATTTTCTTCGAACCTGCGAACACAAAACAAAAACAAACATGAAGAGAATGCAATGTTATGTGCATGAATGAATGATTTTCTTATCCCGTTGGGTTAGGTCTCCTGCTAATTTCCTTGGTGACTGGTAGGTCTTCTCTCCCTCAGGAAAAGTACTGTTTCAATCTGTCTACGTTGATCGGCTCAGTGAACTCGTTTCCTTCCAAGTCTAACAGCTTCACTGCTCCATTTCCCATTACCTTCTGCACTATGTAAGGTCCTTCCCAGTTAGGTCTGAACTTTCCTCTTAGATCTGTCGTCGACGGTCTTGATTGCTTAAGTACCAAATCACCATTTCTGATCTTGGTGGGGCGTACTTTCTTGTTGAATGCTCGGGCTAGTCTCTTCTGATACAACTACATTTGATACAAAGACTTTGTTCTCTTCTCATCCAATAGTGCTAACTGATCAAATCTCTGTGTGGCCCACTCCTGTTCCGGTAATTCTACCTCTGCTAATACCCTCATAGACTGTATTTCCACTTCTACCGGCAATACTGCTTCCATTCCATAGACCAAAGAGTAAGGTGTGGCCCATGCTGCTGTTCTTACTGATGTTCTGTACCCCCACAAAGCATACGGTAGTTTCTTGGACCAATCTCTGCAGTTTTCTGTCATCTTGGCTAAAATCATCTTTATAGTCTTGTTGGCTGCCTCAACTGCCCCATTTGCATGCGGCCTGTACGGTGATGACTTGTGGTGGCCCCTCTGTAACATTGCCTTCGTCTCTCCTTGAAAATGAACTCTGTTGTCTGTCACTACATGATGCGGCATACCATACCGACAAATGAGGTTCTGAGCCATAAACTTTGTTATCTGTTTTGCTGTGTAACATTGCGGAATGACTCGGCTTCCACCCACTTCGAGAAGTAATCTACTGCCACTACTATGAAGCGATGCCTATTCGATGCATTCGGTCGAATCTCTCCAATCATATCAATTCCCCATGCTGAAAAGGGCCACGGCTCTGAAAACCCGTGCAACTCTGTGTGCGGCAAGTGATTCAAATTACCGTGTGCTTGACAGTCATGACAGTGCTTTACCATTTTCGCGCAGTCTATTTCCATGGTTGACCAATAAAAACCTTGTCTCACTATCTTTCGGGACAGATTCAACCCGTTCATGTGCGGACCACATACCCCGGCGTGTATTTCTTCCATTACATGATGAGCTTCTTCTTTTCTCAAACACTTCAACTGAATACCGTTTGCTTGCCTCTTGTACAGTTCCCCTTTCAAAATCACATACTGGGAAGCTAACTTCTGGATGGCTATGCTGTCTTTTCTGCCTGCCCCTTCCGGGAGTTCACCATGTTCCAGATACCTCTGAATGTCATAATACCAAGGTTTACCGTCGTCGACCTCAACTTCTAGAATTCTTTCTATCTCAAACAGGTTTGCTTGCTGTCATCAGTATCAACGGTCTCATCACTAACTTTTCTGGATTTTCCCAAGTCGCTGCAAGTGTAGCCAGTGCGTCTGCCATCTGATTCTCTTCTCTCGGCAAGTGCTGAAACTTACAATCCGGGATAACTTGTGCCAACTTCCTGAGGTGAAAAAGGTAAGGTTTCAACCGTTCTTCTTTCAACTCCCATTCTCCTCGCATCTACTGGACTACCAAAATAGAATCTCCGTAGATTTCCACACTCCCGGCCTTCAAGGCTATTAATGCTGTCAAACCAAAAGCACATGCTTCATACTCGGCCATGTTGTTAGTCACTCTGAATGTCAACCTCTTGGCTAAAGGCAATGTCTCTCCCTCGGGGGTCACTATCACGATCCCAATTCCGGCTCCTTGTAATTCACTGCTCCGTCAAAATACATCTTCCATCTCTGAACTGTTATTGCATGGATCTCTTCGTCTGGAAATTCAAACTTATATTGATCCCCCTAAACAAGTTGCAATGCCAGAAACTCTGCTACTGCTCGCCCTTTGATCACTTTGGAGGTGAGACACTCAATGTCAAACTCTGTTAGCAATACCAACCATCTGAACAATTTCCCACTAGTGAAGGCACCGAATGAAGATATTTCATAGGATTTTCCTTTGTCACTACCTGGATCTTGTAAGACTGGAAATAATGCCGCAACTTTCTGGAAGACCATACCACAGCAAGACAGATCTTCTCTACTTCCTGATACCGGGCCTCATACGGGAGCATCTTCTTACTCAGATAGTAGACTGCATGTTCTACCCCTGTCTCATCTGCATGTACCATCATTGCCCCCAGTGCTTCTGATTCTATAGCCAAATACAATATCAAAGGTATGCTTGGTCTCAGAGGTTTCAATACAGGAGGCTTTACCAAGTACTCTCTGATTTTGTCGAAGGCTGTCTGACACTGTTCATTCCATCTCACTGGCTGATCTTTTCTCAACAGTTTGAAGATAGACTCACATATTAATGTCAACTTGGCAATGAACCGACTAATGTACTGAATATTCCCCAAGAATGCTCAGACTTCTTTTTCTGTCTTCGGTGCAGGCATTTCTGTGATTGCTTTGATCTTTTTGGAGTCTACCTCTATTCCTCCCATTCCCACTGTATGACCAAGAAATTTCCCTGATGTCACCCCAATCACACATTTCTTGGGATTTAGCCGTAGGTTATATCTGTCAACTCTCTGCAGGAACCTTTCTAGTGCTTCAATATGCCAAACCCTTGTATCTGATTTCACCATCATGTCATCCACATACACCTCAATCTCTTTGTACATCAAGTCGTGGAAAAGTGTTGTGGCCATCCGCTGATAAGTAGCTCCTGCATTCTTAAGCCCAAACAGCATTACCTTGTAACAATAAGTACCCTACTCAGTAACAAATGCAGTCTTGTGTTTGTCTTCCTCAGCAATGAGAACCTGATTGTAACCTGAAAACCCATCTGCAAATGAATACATAGGGGATAAAGCCGCACTATCAACCAGAACATCTATATGCGGCAGAGGAAAATCATCTTTAGGACAAGCCTTGTTGAGATCTATGTAGTCTACACACATTCTGACATTCCCGTCTTTCTTTGGCACCGGCACTATATTAGCCAACCACTCAGGATACTTTACTACTTCCAGGAACCCCACATCTATCTGTTTCTTAACTTCCTCTCTGACTTTCTCAGCCCATTCTGGTCTCATCCGTCGGAGTTTCTGTTTTACTGGCCTCATATTCGGATAAGTTGGTATTGTGTGCTGGGCAATGTTTCTGTCTACCCCAGGCATGTCCTCGTAGGACCAAGCAAGCACTTTGGCATATCTGACCAATACCTCTTCTAATTTCTCCCTTTATTCGGAGGTAACTTCACTTGCAATCAGAATTTCCTTGGGACTCTCAGGTGTACCAAGGTTAAATGCAGTAGTTCTGGCTGAACAGATATCAAATATGCTTGATTCGTGCAGAGTAAATAGAAATGACACAGGCAAGTAAGCAAAAGAAATGTCTTTATTATTGGATAATGCGGAAGTACATTCAAACAAATCAGGAAGGTAAATGTCTTCATCATCAATAGACACTTCTTCCTCTGCAACCAGGTTTTCCTCAGGTTTTTTGTCCTCTCCCAGAGTCAGGCTCTTTAACTTCATCAGTTCTTCCTCCCAATTCTCTTCTTCCACAATTTCTTCAAGTATCGGCTTCTTACCCAACATATCCTGGAAGATCTCAAACCCAGGTACCACAATTCCATTAACTTCCACAGACTCAGGCTCCCCTTGATATCCTGAAGCTTTCACAAAACATTCCATTTGTTTCAGGCCATTTTTCTTGACCTTCGGCTTTTCTTCATCAGACTTGTACCCCAAACCTTCCGAGTAGTCTGTCCTCTGAAATATGGTAATTTTGTACCTTCACCCGGCTCAAACTTCACTTTTTTCATGATCCTATCCACCCTAGGATCCACCCACTCCTCAAAAGTAGCTGACACCTGAAACCTAGTAAAAGGTTGTATCTCCAAGGCGACCACGACATTATATATCTCAGCCCGGATAATAACAACTTCTCCCTCATACGGGAACTTGATCATCTGATGTAAAGTGGAAGGCACACCTCCAAGTTTTTGAAACCAAGGCCTTCCCAACAATAAGGCGAAAGTAGCCGGGATGTCCAGTACCATGAACTCAACCTCATCTTCAATCGGGCCTACCTTGACCATAGCCACAAAAGTACCCTCAACTCCCCTTTTGCTGTCATCATAAGCCTTAATAGTCATGCTGGAGGGGTCCAAGTATGTTGCTTTCATACCCAATATTGCTAGAATTTTCAGCGGGCACATATTGATGGACGAACCGTCATCCACCATCACACATGAAGTTCTCTTGCCCCTTACCTCGGCCCTGATAAATAGAGGCCTATTATGATTTCTTCATTCCGCCGGGAGTTCATCCTCAGAAAAAGATATCTGCAAAGCTTCTTTCTGAACTGACCCAACAAACATTGCAGGGTTGGCGTCTTCCGGTACCACAATTTTGCTCAAGGCCTCAACCATGGCCTGCCTATGCTCCCGAGATGTACATAACAGTTCCATATACTCACTTGTGCTCTAGTCTTCCTCAATTGCCTCAACACTATATCCCCCTCAGTATTTTGTGCAGTTTCAACCACTTCTCTACCATCTGTCAAAACTTTCTTACCCTTTTCTGCCATATCATTGTAGAAACGACCGCTGCGCGTCATTCCCCTCACTTCTTCCTCATCACTGCTAGAGAAATCAAGCCAAAGGTTTTTCCCCTGCTCAGTCTCATCTTCACTAGTACTATCTCAGATTCCTAGGCAAAAGGCTTGTGGGTGAAAGGATTTTAGGACAAGGTCTTCTAGGAGGCCATAATTGATCATATAGGTTGGTGGTGGTACGACACGGTAGTTGGGTAAGGGGTTTTTGCGTGTGTCAGGCTGTTCTATTTCTGGGTCAGGTATTTTCTTGGAGTCTATCAGGTCTTGGATTTCATGGCGGAGTCGGGTGCAATTGTCGGTGTCATGGCCCTTTTATTGGTGAAAGTGACAGTAAAGGCTTAGGTTATAATGTGATGGTGGGGGATTGGGTAATGGTTTGGCTTCCAAGGGGTTTAAGAGCCCTTGCCTCTTCAATTTCTCTAGCACATTTGAAAGGGGTCTTCCCAAGTTGGAAAATCTTCGGTTCCGGATAGCGGCAATCTCAGCAGAAATGGGCTTTGTTCCCGATGTTCCCCCAATGGGCCTCCTATTCAAACCATAGAATTTTCTATTCTCAGCTTCTTCTTCCTCAATATCCATGACAGTTTCCCTCAACTGCTGAAAGTCTGTAATCATGGAGGTCATCCTCCTTAGCTTCCCATAAATTGAGGGCTTGGTGCCCTTGATGATCATTTTAATCTGGTCCTTCTCTGAGGGCCTAGTCTGCATTTTCAACAACTGACCTCTCCATCGGTCCATATACTCCTTAAAACTCTCCTCCGATTTTTGCTTAACATTCTCCAAATCACGGAGTGACAGATCGATCACTAGGTCAGTAACATACTGTTTCAGGAAGGCGTCAGCCAACTCCCTTCAGTCTTCCTTCATTTTCTTCTCCAAATTGTGGTACTACACCACGGGAGCTCCCTCGAGCAACATTCCAAACATCTTCTGCAATTGGCGCTGAGACAGGCCAACTCAACTCATGATTGATACAAACTGTTGGAGATGCACCCTTGGATCCCCACTCCCGTTAAACTTAGCCACATCAGGCATCTTGAACTGTGCCGGCAACTGTTCCTCGAAAGTCAGTGTGTCATAATCAAGCAAATCCTCATTCTTACCCCTCATCTTGCGGGTAACTGACTCAACCTGATCCCGAAGTTTCTGTAACTCTGCCTGAGACCCAGATACTCTGCCTGCTGCATACTCTGCCATATCATCATCAAAAGTGGGGATATCATCCCCCAACCCATTCGGAGGTTCCTCAAGCCTCACATTCTCATAATTTCCCCCAGCACGGGGCACAGCCATACCAGCCACATCAGTAGTCAAGGCTTGCAACTGTTCAGTAATCTTGGTGAGACTGTTTTCCAACTGATCCATACGGGATACCTCAATATCTGATTCACTCATGTCTGTTCTTGGTATTTTGGTGAGTCTTCCCTCTTTCTAACCCAACAGGAATCTATGATGTCTCTCTAAGACATAGAGGGTGTTAACATGATATATGTATGTATGAGGTGCATGAGATTCATGTAACATATATATACATACTAAATCAACTAAAATTATCAAACAAATCGGCCCGTTATCATTTTAGAAGCTTTTGGGCTAACTGTCATAGGAGTGAACTCGTCCCAGTTTAAATGGCCCAACAAGTTCACATCTCATGGCAAGGAGCCCAACTAAATCCAAATGGTAATGTTCCGAACACAAGCACAAAGTGGCCCATCAATCACTTAGAAGCCTTTGGCCCAATCGTCGTAAAATATGTTCTTGTCCCAGTTTAAATGGCCCAACAAGCCCATATCCCATGACAAATGGTCCAAATGGATCCAAACGACGATGTTCCCAAACACAAGCATAAAATAAAGATAATGAAAACATAAAACAATGATTTCTACAGAATGGCCTATCAATATTTCAGAAACTTTGGGCCTAGTGGTCATAAGGTACGAACTTGCCCCAGTTTAAATGGCCCAGCAAGTCCACATTTATGACAATAGTCCAACTCCATCCAAATGAGGATGGTCCACAAGCACACATTCTAGTAAATAATTGTTACTTTAACCATACAAACCCGGTCTATGGGTGGGTTCGCAAGAGTGTAGACAAAGTCTCTCACCGGCGAAGGGTGGCCCACAACTAGGTCTCCCCAATCAAGGGTTCGAGCGACAAAGTGAGCGCACCATTTTTTATACATTAAGGTACGTGCCAATGAGCTATGGTGTGTGGCTGACTGTCAAATGGATTTCCCGTTGTAGATTCCCCAGTGGGAGGGTGGAGCGAGGCTCTCTTAAGTACCCTAGCCTCTTAGGCTTTTATCGCTTGGTGACAGGAATAAACAACGAGTCCTTCAAATTAGTCCATCACAATAGGCTACGAGTAGATGGCTATATAGGTGCCTTCACAGCTTTTCCTTATAGGAAGGTAGTGAATGAAGAAAGACACCAAACCATTACCTAGCCTCAAAATGCCCTTGATTAAACCCCCGTTTTATCCACTATAGACACGGTCAATTAGAACATAAATCCAAACATTACATGACAATATTTCGGGGCCGATTCTCTATCCCCAGTGGAGTCGCGAGACTGTGGGACACATAAACTGAGCGACGCATGCTGTTCTAGGCTCGCGGCCTAGTCGGGAGTACATAGTAGCCACGAGGGACTAAACCGGAGAATAATGGAGTCGCCACCCGGTGTGAACCGGGAAAATGAGATTTAACACCGCACTCACCCCTCGCAAGGGAAGACCTCAAACCGTTGGGTTCGGAATGGTCCCTTACTTATGTCACTTGTAATGAAAGGATTTATGTAATAATTTAATCAAGCTTAAGTAACACTTATTTCCAAGAGTGTCATGCTTCTAAGTTCACATGCATACATCAACAAGTTTATCTAAATTTACATGTAACACATATCCGAATTTGCATACAGCCTATTTACATGTAATCTATGTCTCAATTTGCATACATAAGGATTAACATATGGCAAACATATAAGTTAATAAACACATTACACTCATATATGTGGGGAATACAGATGAACGACACCTACACAATCTTGAATAATGCATAGAAACAATCAGGTTTATCATATGAAGGAATGGCTACTAGGGACAATTATGTAAGAAATTTGATGAAAATAACTCAGTTCAGTGGGTGCGCGTTCGCGTAGCGTTCGAGAACCCGTTCGAACGGTAAACAGAAGGTTCACGTTCGTATAGCGTTCAAGAACGTGTTCGAACAGAGCCAGACCTGATGCATGAAACACTAAGAAGATGTGTGCGCGTTCGCGTAGCGTTTGATAACGCGTTCGAACGGTAAAAAAAAGGTTCGCGTTCGTATAGCGTTCGAGAACGCGTTCGAATGGAACCAGACCTGATGCATGATGGAACTAAGAAAATGCGTGCGCATTCACATAGCGTTCGAGAACGCGTTCTAACGGTAAACTGAAGGTTCACGTTCGTGTGGCGTTCGAGAACGCATTCGAATGGAACCAGACCTGATGCATGCAACACATTCATAGACAAACAAATCCACAATGCGGGACCTCACGTATCCGATTGAACTCATCTCACATCCAACCGAATATACACCAACCGGCGCGGCAAAGCATCGTGGTAAAGGATTTTAACCCCTCTAAATAGGGGACCTTTAATCCGACTTACCAGCCCATGCGCTCGATCGCATCATGCATACAAAGAATAAAGACAATAATATCAAAATTAGTATGCCCGATTGAACATATCTTACATTCGATCGAACACACATCAACCGGCGCGGTAAAGCATCGTGGTAAAAGATTTTAACCCCTCCAAATAGGGGACCTTTAATCCGACTTACTAAGCCCATGCACTCGATCGCGTCATGCATATAAAGAATAAAGACAATAATATCAAACTTAGTATGCCCGATTGAACATATCTTACATTCAACCGAACACACATCAACCGGCGCGGCAAAGCATCGTGGTAAATGATTTTAACCCCTCCAAATAGGGGACCTTTAATCCGACTTACTAAGCCCATGCACTCGATCGCGTCATGCATACAAAAGTAACATGTGGAATTCAAATGACGAAAAATAAATAAATCAAATCAATATAAAACAAAAGAAGGTGCCGTTTACTCAAGCGGTATGTGGAGTTGTATCCCGAGTACAGATCATACTACCGTCCATTCAGAATCGGCTATGAAATTTATGTCCGGGTTTCCATCCGATATATCGTGAGAGTTGACATATCTTTCATTTTATTCCAAGGCCACAACATACAATATTCGTAATACATGCATATTTATCTACTCAAGGGCCACAACATGCATTTCAACATAACAATCATGCGAACAATATTCAATAAATAATAAAAATAAAAAAAGAAAACGAATGTGGAAAATACCCTCAGGTCTAACCTTTTTTGTCGACTTTCGGACTTGCGTTACATGGAGATCGGAAGGGTAAGGCTCCTCAACTTCTCTGGTTCACCGGTTTAGCGTCTTAGCTCACTGTTTTGCTATTTTACTTACTGTTTGGCCTCCGTTTTGCTGCTGTTTCCTCGGTATTTTCTGTTCACTGTTCAGGTCATTGTTTTGACGTTTCAACGGACTATTTTGGGTGTTTTCTAAAGGTTTTAAGTGAAGTTTTTTGTGATTATATTAAGGATTATAAGTGCAGTTTTATGTTATTGTTTTAATGATTTTAGGGACTGTTTTGGGTGTTTTTGGGCTGCTGTTTGGAGTTATTTGGGTTGCTGTTTTCGGTGGAAGGGGCTACTATTTTCGTTGGAAAGGGACTGCTATTTGGGGGAGATTTTCGGTGATGTGTGGGGGGGTTTAGGGGCTATGATATTTTCGGCTATGGAGTGGAGGAGATGAAGAGAAATTTTGTTGCTTCTTTCTTGTAATTTTCGTGTAATGTCTAGGGCTTTTTTTGTTGTGATTTACGTGTGAGTTATGTGTATGAGCTAGGGCTGCATGTATTGGTTAGGGGTTGTTTATATAGAGAAGGGCTAGGGCTTCTCCTTGTCTCACAAGGAAGGGATTTGATTTAGTGTCTAAGAATGAAAACAATGGATTTGATGGAGACAAGATTGGTTTAGATTAGGAAGTCAATATCTTTAAATTGGTTATGAGTGATTTAATTAGGCATGACATCTTTTTAATTTAGTATATGATTTTGTTTAGTTAGGAAGTTAATATATTTGATTTATCTAAATTAGGTATGATTATATTTTATGTTTTATTTAATTGGTAAATGGTTTAATTATTTTATTTAATTCAATGTTTAATTTAACTAATATTTGATTTAATTTGGGTGTAATTTAAGGGCCTTGGACGTGTGGGCCTCGCAGCAAAACCAGAAATACCGACACTGTTCGAACGCCTCTTAGAACGCTGCAAGAACACCCGCAATCTGTTTGACGTTCGAACGTTGTAACGAACGCAGCACGAACGAAAATAGTGAACTTGTGAAATGAACTTGATGACATACTTATTCCGAATTTCCCCTTCCGACGTCTGTTTCCCGCAATATCCTTAACTTAAAAAAGGTAGTGCCTCCAACTGAGACACATCATCGGATTTCACATGCAAAAATGCAATGCCTACACCAACATATCCGGGGATCTCATGGGTCGCTTCCCGAAGATTCACCAATGACGTATGACTCGCACTTTATTAATCTGGGATTAATTAATGATGAGAGAGAAATTATTATGGGATTAATTGCGGAGATATTTTATATGGGATAAAATATCAATTAAATAGAGATAACGATTAATTTAGAATTAATCGATTAATTAATATATTCGATATATTAAACGAAATTGGATTTCGACGCGGAATTGAAATTAGATTTTAATTCGGGCGAACGAGTTAATTTAGAAATAATTCGTAAGCGACGTGAATAGTGATTTCGCTAGGCATAATCATTTAATTGCATCGCAACGGAAAATTCTTTAATTTCGAATTAGCGAACCCGAGCCCGGGATTATTTGCGAGCGCACTCGCATTTCGAATTCGAGTGCGGCACGCAAGTCAAATCAAGCGTCAAATCGCTAGTCACATCTAGCGTCACATCATTCGTCAATCAAGTGATAGATGTCTTTCACTTTGAGTGATTGACAGCAGTCACTATTCACTGATTGATTGATGGGAAGTGATGTGAGTGGTTGAAGCCTTAATGGCTTGACTTTTTAGAAAAGAAAAATTATATATGTTTATTTATTTTTTTGAAAACAAATAACATATACACTTTGGTAACAACCAACTCTCTCTCTCCCTGATTTCTTCTCTCTCTATCGGCCTTGGAGGCCTTCTGTTTTCTTTTCACTGGTTTCAGCAAAACCGTGAGACTTGGAGAAGAAATTAATGATTTTGTGGCAAAATCAAAGGTGCTAGCACACATAGGAGCCATACAAATGTGATAGGGAACTCACTTCATGAGCTTGGAATCACCATCAACCAAAGCTTGGAGCTTGGAGGAAGATTGAAGCCGAAATTGGAAGACTGAAATTATGCCACTGCCGTGACTTGGAGGAAGGCAAAAAATGATTTTTTTCATCACCGCATCGACTCAACCGCTCGATGTAAATATTCTGAAACTTCCTCGATTGTATTCACATGTGTTTTATGCTTGATTATTCGATCCTTGGGACCGTAGAACTCCAAAAGTTAGGACTTTCTCAATCTACGTACATAGATAAAGTTTTGAAAAGATTCAAAATGGAAGATTCCAAAAGAGGTAGTTTATCTACTTGTCATGAAGTCAAATTATCTAAGGAGCAATGTCCACATACGCCTTCAGATAGAGAGCGTATGAGTAGGATCCCTTATGCTTCAGCAATAGGATCGATCATGTACGACATGCTATGTACAAGACTTGATGTCTCTTATGCTCTTAGCATAACGAGCAGGTATCAGGAAAATCATGGTGAGCAACACTAGGCAGCTGTCAAAATAATCCTCAAGTGTTTGAGAAAAACTAAGGATGTGTTTTTACATACTGAGATTGTTCTGAGATGAAAGTCATTGGTTACTTTGATGCGAGCTTTCAGACCGATAGGGATGACAGCAGATTACAAATAGGATATCTGTTTACTTTGAATGGCGGTGTTGTAATTTGGAAAAGCTCAAAGCAGTCAACTACAGCGGACTCCACCACTGAAGCCGAGTATATTAAAGCATTTGAGGCTGCTAAAGAAGCAGTCTAGATAAAGAAGTTCATCACAGAGCTGGAAGTGCTTCCCGCGATAAAGAATGGCATCACGATGTACTGTGACAACACGAGCGCTATTGCTCAATCAAAGGAACCAAGGTCCCGCCAGAAATCCAAGCATGTACTCAGGCGATTTCATCTCATCATGGAGATTGTTGAGAGAAAAGAAGTTATTATATAGAAAATTGATGAGTGGTAAATGTATCACTATTTCCCACTCATTTGACCTAATATTTTGTATAGTTTCTTGAGTTTTGTGAATATTTTGATGTGGTTTTTGTTATTTTGTAGATAAATAAAGTTTCAGGACTCTCTCGTGGTGATTTGGGACTAAAACAGTGAAAAAGGACACAAAAGGGCAATTTTGTAAATTGGCGTGTCGCGACGCCTAACATGCGCCGATCTATACTAACGTATGTCGGGTCCACATGTCAGAATCTTTGAAGTTTGACTTTGCTAACGTGCACCGTGCCATGTGTCATCATCCAATGGTGCCGACAATCGCCATCGCCATGTGTCTCCATGTGTCAGCCACTTTATCACCATGTCAGCAGAAGACCGAGTCAACTTTGCCACGTCATCGCCATGTCATCATCAGCCAATCACAGCGTGCCACATGTCATCATTCTATGGTACTGACAATCATTATCGCCACGTTAGTGCCACGTCATCACCACGTAAGTATAATCATTGAGTTGCCAGCCGCCTTGCCACGTGTCACCTTATCACCTTATCCATAATGCCACATGGCAGATAAGAATCTGAAGCCGACGAATCAGAGAGCGACACGTCAGTGCGTCGCGACGCAAGAAGAAACTTGGGCGTCGTGACGCGAGGGAGTTACCGAGGCCTATAAATTGAGCTCGAAATTTTAGTTTCAAATGTACCTTCCTCTCTTAATTATATGATGTAAATATGAAGTTTTCTACCTAGTTTCTTTTTAATTTCAGTTTTGTAATTAATTTTAATTATGTTCTGTAATACTAATTTACTTTTGTAATAGTAATATTAGTTTACCTTTTTTAACTTTTACAGTTTTTACTATTCAACCATGATAAGGTAACTTCCCGCTGCTTGTTGGGTTTCTCTAAGGTCCCAAGGATCATTTTAAGCATAGAAACATGTGAAAACAACAATGAAATATGGCGGAATCATACTCACATTGAACGGCATTTGGATGCGATGAAAACAAGTCTTTTCTTCCAAGGTTGAAGCTCACAGTTTTTGCCCCTTTTGTGCTCCATGGACATCTTCAATCTCCAAGCTTTATATGTGCATTCCATGCTCATGGGAAAGGTTTCCCTATCACATTTGAATGTCCTCTTTTATGTGCTAGCACATGGAAAATTTGCCACAAATCTTCCTAAGCTTCTTTGTGATTCTCGGCCTTGCCAGGAAAAAAAAGAAACAAAAATTGGCCCTTGGCCAAATTGGTTGGGAGAGAAAAGGCCACCATGGCCGAAACTTGTAGAGAGAAAAGAGAGAAGATGATGTTGTGTTTCTGTGTTAAGAATTGTGTATCTAATACACATTTTGAAAGTCAAACACCAATATAATAAAATATTGATAAATGTCTTTCAAGCCATCAAAAGCTTTTCACCAACTATCTATCACTATTCACATCAATGATGACAAGCATCAATTCACTCAAAGTGATGTGACTTCTATCACTTGATTGACTAGTGATTTGACGCTTGATGTGACTTGTGGGCCCCACTTGATTCGAAATGCGAGAGGGCCCGCAAACACTCCCGGGCTCGGGTTCGTTAATTATGAATTATTGAATTTTCCGTTGCGAAGTAATTAAATCAAATTTAATTAAATAATTATGCCTTACAAAATTACTATTCACATCGCTAACGAATTAATTCTAAATTAACTTGTTCGCCCGAATTAAAATCTAATTTTAATTCCGCGTCAAAATCTAATTTCGTATAATATATCGAATATATTATTTTATCGATTATTTCCAAATTAATCATTCTCTCTCTTTTATTAATATTTTATCCCAGATAAAATATCTCTGTAATTAATCCCATATTAATTTTCTCTCTAATCTAATTAATCCCAGATAATAAAGTGCGAGTCATACATCATAGGTGAATCTTCGGGAAGCGACCAATGAGATCCCCAGATATGTTGGCAGTAAATCCGATCGTCGGACTATCCGAACACGTAAGTACCTAGTACTACGTTTTTACAGATTTACAAGACAAGGTTGGCTTCTAGCAAAGCGTCATGCCTACCCATTCTCTAGAAATATTATTACTGGAATATGTGATCTATATCAGGCGTAGTATACGTAGTATTGCGTATTTCGATCCAGCATCTGATATCACGTGCAAGGCATGGGCTGGAATTGTGTATGCCCCGTACGAAGCACATATCGGATCTCTGGTAACTAGTCTCTATAATCGGATAATCATGACCTAGTCATATTATCCTGATGACTGCAGTACATAAGAGCACCAGTTCCATATCCTACGTGATCATCATCTCCACTATGAATGGAGTGATACTTCCGTCTTGACACCACCCAATACACTACGATTCTCAATATACCCAGAAGAGGCGTACACAAAACCTGTTAAAGCCCTGGACGTCCAAAACCAAAGTATATTGATTGTCGCAAGTATTAGCGGTGTATGTCTCAGGTTAAGACCAAATACACCTACCCTGATTCGGACTTCCATAGCTACATAGTCATACTACCAATGAAATTTCGAGGGGTCTATCCAGAGCGAAGCTGTTTTCCGTACCATCGGTAAAACACAACCTCCTATTACACTTGCATGAGCATCCTATACCCAAATATATGAGAACTATGTCGTTATGCTCCCACAACGAGCACAAGTGTAATACTAGTCTTTTACGCATTATCGATGTCCAATCTCGATAATACTCTGACTAGGGATATTTAATGATTAAACCTTCGTGGATTGATACTGTCTCATATCATCTCAATCTGGAACAAATCATATGGACCTTTCATCATTTATATATCTTGGTAATCTAATTACAAATGATGAAAGAGCAATTTCCTTTGTCACATAGTTAATTTGTACAACAACACCATGATCTGTACAAATAGTGATGCTATGGGTCATAACTGTCCAACAATCTCCCACTTGGGCTATAGCCAATCACTCAAGTGTCATACACCCGAACTATGTACGGTTCGCTCAAACTTCTGCTGAGAAAATACTTTCATCAGCGAATTTGCATGAATATCATCTGATGCGGTTTATTCGATCATCACATCACCACGATGTATGATCCGAACGAATCAGATGAATAGTCGAAGTATATATCTGGATCATTGATGAGACCATTAATTCTTTAGCCTGCTATGTAGCCTTGCTCAGCTGCTAACAGAACTACTCCTAATCTGATTAGGATTATTATCAATCCAGAAGGCTTCTATTGCTGCCTCAGCTGCAGCAATAATCCATTTTTTTTGTTTATTCGGTAACTGTATCTAGCTTGGAAGATTTCCAGCTCATTGTTCCGTTATTCAAACTTTATAGTACTGTTCTTATGACTTATAGTCGTTATTATCGGTTTGGAAACTTGCAGTAGTGAACCCAATCACTTCAAGTTCTCCTTCTCCATAGTTTAAGACAGCATCCTTAGATCTCTAAGATTCTAAAGGATGTTCTTAACATCAATCCAATGACTATCACTTGGATTGGCCCGATTGTGACTCCATATGCTCAAAGCGTATGAGACACCAAGTCAAGTACATTTTTCAATGTACGAGTTCTCGGAGAGTGCCAACAACTTTTAGATCTATCCCAATAAATCTTTATTCCTAGAATAAAGGTTGTTTCTCCCAAGAATTCTACGGAGAATTTTCTTGAAAGCCAAGCTTTCACCGATTGTATTATGGGAAATATCATTTCCAAAAGATGATATGTCATTATTATATAGGACAATCATTGTCAGTGCGCTCGGACTAACCTCCTTATATACACAATAATCATTTTCGTTTTGAATTAAATCATACACATTATATTTACATCAAAACGATATAGTTCCAAGAACGCAATGCTTGCTTCAATCCATCCATGGATCGAATAACCTGCAAACCTTGTTTGCTAGTTATGGTACGACAAAACCATCAGGATGTTATAAACATCCTCCAAAAGGTTTCCGTTAAGGAAAGCATTTTTGGCGTTCAGCTGCCATATTTCATAAATGAAACATGCAGCATCAGCAAGCATTATCCAAATGGATTTAATCATGGCAACGAGTAAAAGGTTTCGTCGTAATCGACACAATGTTGATAACGATACCTTTTCGCTACAAGCCTAGCTTTGTACGTTGGTATGTTGTCTTCTATGTATGTCTTCCTTGAAGACTCATATAGTACCAATAGGCACAATGCCTTGTGGTACATCAACCAGTATCCAAACTTGGTTGGTACACATGGAATCCATTTCGGACTTCATGACACTTTACCATAATAGGGAGTCGATACCTAGTAACACTTCCTCATACATAGTCAGTTCGCATTCCTTAATAAGATTGACATCTTTACGAGGTGAGATCATAAACCCATACCCCAGGTTGTTTTCTGACTCTCTCCGACTTACGCGGTTCTTGTGTATTCGAAGATTATTGGAATAGTTTCATCCTTGATGAACTATTTGTGTTCCATTAAGGAATCGGTGCCTGGAATAGTATTACTCCGATTTTCATCGAGTTTTACTTTCTTCCCACTAACCACTGCATATCGGTATTCCTCTTAGGAAAATAGCACGGCGAGCAACACTTACATTGTTCTCAAGTGAGTTGTATAAGTACTATACTTTGGTTTCCCTAGGATAACCTACAATTGGCACTTATCCGATTTGGGTTCTAGTTTGGTATCATCCAAACATATGTCTAGCATTCCCAAATCCCCAGGAATGAGAAAACTCAGTTTCTTTCATGTTCATATCTATTATGAAGTATGTCAAACAGATTTTATTGAACCTTATTCTAAATAAGTTCTGCACTATTTATGCGTATCCGTTGAAGGAAATGGTAGCTCAGAGCGACTCATGATTAACCTTGTCATGTCTAACAAAATTTGGTTTCTCCGTTCGGACATACCGTCAAACTGACGTGTTCCGGAAGGAGTCCTCATTGAAAGAATACTATACTCTTTCAAGTATTTGAGAAATTTACTGCTTAAGTATTTTCATCATGGTCTAACCGTGATGATTTTATACTTTACACAATCTGTCTGTCTACTTCATGTCGAAACTGTAAAAGTTTCCGATTTGTGTTTCAAAAGAAACATATAACCATAACGCGATGCAATATCCGTAAAGGTCACGAAACATTCATATCCACCTCTAGCCTAGCTAGAATTTGGCCCACTTACGTCACTATGAACGAGGGCTAATAGATCGGTGACATTTGCACTTTTACCAAGTAAAAAGTGTTTCAGGCACTTTGCCTAATAAACTAGATTCGTAGACATTATTTGAATAGAATCAAATCCGTCCTAGTATCCACTCTTCGAAAGTGTGGATATACGGGTCTTGTTAATTGTGTCCCAGACAACAATGCCACATATAAGTCTCAACTGATTAATTCAGTTTGAGCTATTTGTTTGTCATGTTATACGTGTGAGATTTTTTTATATTCAAAATATAAATACAGTTAATCAGATCTAATGTGTTTATCTCAATATCATCTTTATAAAATAAAACACTTTAGTGTTCTAGAATATAAAGGTATACCAGCAACGGGTTAAACCATGATATAGAGATAATGTATCTAGTCAAACCAGTTACATTCTAACAGTTTCCTAATTCAAGTACACACCCAAAGGGTAGTTCCTAAACTTAGGTCTCTACGGTCAAAACAGCGACTCTCGTCCCATTTCCGATTCCCAGATAGATCTCCAATGAAGTCAGTATCCTACTTGTCAGCAGATTCTGCACATCAGTACATATTTATGTACCACACTCAGTATCTAAAATCCAATTTTAATACTAGTAGTGAACATTTTTATGACAAACATATTTGAAGTCAAAACCTTGCCCGTCTTCAATTCCTTCATGTCTGCCTTATCCATACGGCAGTCAAGCTTCCGTGTCCCCGTTTGCCACAATTTAGCCAGACATCTTGGGATATGTCATTTATCTTCCTAGAAGATTATAATGATTTTGCCTTTGCCCCTTTTCCACACCCCAGAAGCCTTTGGCCAAGCCTTGGCCTTCTAGAATATCGAAGAAAGGTGCACCTTGCTCTGCTTGCCTTATTGCAAACTTTTGCTTTGTCTCATTGAGTATAGCCATTAACTCTCCAAGAGTTTACTATTGCAATTTAGTACTTCTAAGATCTAAAAAATAGATCTATGAAGATCCATCAATTTGAATATCATACTATAGAGATCTAATCCTTAGTTCTGGCTAAGAAATTAATGTGTCCTTTTGGCAAGCTTATTGGATTAAGCACTAAAGTTATCATCACATGAATCTTCCAAAGATTATGTTCTACTATTTGCTTAACTTCGGGCTTAGGCATAAGATGTTATTTTATCAAATAAAGTAACTTCTTAGTTTTCAGGATTATCCTGAAGTTTTATTCCCAATTTGAAAATTAAAGTCGTTTAAATACATTTTCACACAGGATTATGTTTTAAACACTAATCTTTCAATTTTTTCTTGATTCTAATAGTTCAACTATTTAATCAAGGATTTTAGGTACTATTTATCAAGGATTTTAGGTACTATTTATTAAATGATTACTATAGTCTAACTATATAATCAACTATAATTTAATAGGTTAAATTCAATTATTTGATTACTGTAATCCAATTATAAATCAACTATAAATGAAATAGTTTGAATACAGTCCAACTGTTTAATCTAAAACAACATTAAATATTATTCCAACTAATAAATAATTTATTTGACGAAATATTTGAAATGAGCGTGTATGGCAAGTAATAAACGAATATTGCAAATTTAATACTTGCCTGCCACTATTTTTCGGCGAGCCTCTAACCCTCTGTGGAGTAGTCGGGAAACCTTATTTCCTAGTGGGCTATGATCCCGTTAAATAACACACAATCTTGACTTTGGCCAACAAATTATATGATAATTAACTAGGTAGATCTCTAAGATCAATTGGATCCCATCCAATTCCTAGATCCAGTAGGTGGACATCCAAGTCCGAAACATATATCCTATATATGCCAATATATCCAATATATTTCCTAACCTTTTTCCTCTGAATCAACTAAGCCTTGGATTTGGCACTACAAACTTAGTGATCCCAGTTTAGCGGAACCCATTGACCTTGGAAAGCTTCGTAATCAATGTCGATGGACAAGAAATGATCTTGACTTTGTCCAACAAATCACAACTTGGACAAGACACAAATATGGAACAAAGCCTTCATGATTCAAACACATCCTTGATGGACAAAGGCCTTGAATTTGGCCAACAAACCAATGCCAGTCTGGGATCTTGAGTAAGAATCACTCAATGGAAGGAAAAATGCTTAATATGATGTTTAGGGTTTTTCGTTTGCAATTGGCAACCAATTAATTATCTTTGTTAAGGTCTCATCATCATACACCCTTAAACATGCATTCTAAACACATAATAAGGCGCATATAAATCAATA
Organism: Zanthoxylum bungeanum; assembly: GCA_019454045.1. Classification (NCBI taxonomy): domain Eukaryota; kingdom Viridiplantae; phylum Streptophyta; class Magnoliopsida; order Sapindales; family Rutaceae; genus Zanthoxylum; species Zanthoxylum bungeanum. The sequence continues at coordinate 35,651 of SKCR01007568.1, read as the reverse complement.
ATAATGATATGCAGATGGATACTTAAACATTGTTCCTAGAACAAATCTCTCTCTTTCCTCTCTCCCGCTAGCACAAGTATTACTTCTACCCGATTACATAACACTTCTAAAGAAACCTCATTTACATTGAGGGGAATAGGTGAGAAGAGAAATACAAAGAGTAAAGAGGTAATAGGCTGGACATGCAGGTCCAATTAATAAATTCTAAATTTATTACAACAATTTCCAAAATTGCCTCACCCATCTAATATCCATCCGATATACATTATTCATGCATCGCAACCATGTATTCACACAAGCATGTTATCAATTAATCTAATCCAATTAATTAATCTGAATATTAATGACCATCCAATGTTCAAACAACGATTTGATTTTGCGCTAGTCCAACTCGTTTAACGAATAAGTACTCAAAGTACGAATTCTTGAATTAAATTAAACTACAACATTAATCCAATTTAATTTGTATTTAATACTAATTCCTAATTTAATTCCAAATTAAATATCTACACTTTTTAATGTACCTTTACGACTTAGATTCCAAATCTAATCGTTACGGGTCTCAAAGCCTGATTAACATCCAATGTTAATTTAATTAAAGTCTAATGGGCTTTTAATTAATTTCTATGGCATGGACTTTTGGTCAATATGGGTCAAACCCAAATACCAAATCCCATTTAAGGAATCACCCTTATTTGCCAAGAAACCAATTTAGGCCCATTAGGCCCAATTAAAGTTAAAGGTCCCTTAGTCATAATTGGACTTTATGGATATGGTTTTGGGCCCAATTAGATCCAACTAATTTAGCCTAAACCTAACTTGGTACAACCAAGCCCATTAAGCCCAATTACAACTTTTCAAGCCCAATTTCCAAAATAGGCCCAATTAATTTAATTTCAAAATTCCAAATTTCATAATTAAATTAACCAAAGTGTTTTCCATAATTAATTACCCAAATTAATATTTCCAAAACACCAATTTGTACAATTAATTATGCTCATTAACATCAAAACATGTCCAACACATTTTAATCAAAAAAATCACATCATTTTCATGCTTACATGTCTCGATATTTTGGGGTTTTTTCAAATCGATTCGGTTTCAATCCAATTAAATCCACAATCAACATTACCCAATGTTTTCCAACTCATCCAATGATCAAAAATGCAAAAAATACCAAGACTTTAGGGCATCATCCAATTCGGCCAAGCCAAGATATTGGGCAAAAATTGATCCAATCAACTTTTCATGAAATTGATCCAATCCAACTTCAATTAAACATGATTCAAGCATACTCAATAAAAGAATTTTATCAAATCATGCTCAAATTCAATTTACCCAATTTTAACCCTAATGTTCAAGTTTCATGCTCAAATGGCTCTGATACCATTGTTGGGTTTCTCTAAGGTCCCAAGGATCATTTAAGCAAGAAACATGTGAATACAACAATGAAATATGGCGGAATCATACTTACTTGATCGGTTTTGGATGCGATGAAAAAAAGTCTTTTCTTCCTTCCAAGGTAGAAGCTCACGGTTTTTGCCCCTTTTGTGCAGCCATGGACATCTTCAAGCTCCAAGCTTTATATGTGATTCCATGCTCATGGAAAGGTTTCCCTATCACCTTGTATGACTCTTTGATGTGCTAGCACATGGAAAATTTTGCCACAAAATCTTCCTAAGCTTCTTTGTGATTCTTGGCCTTGCCAAGAAAAAAAGAAACAAAATTGCCCTTGGCCGAATTGGTGGGAGAGAAAAAGGCCACCATGGCCGAAACTTGTAGAGAGAAAAGAGAGAAGATGATGTGTGTTTGTGTATCTAATACACATTTTGAAAGTCAAACACCATGTAATAAAATATGATAATGTCTTTCAGCCATCAAAGCTTTTCACTAATCATCCATCACTATTCACATCATGATGACAAGCACACTTCACTCAAAGTGATGTGACTTTTATCACTTGATTGACTAGTGATTTGACGACGCTTGATGTGACTTGTGGGCCCCACTTGATTCGAAATGCGAGAGGGCTCGCAAACACTCCCGGGCTCGGGTTCGCTAATTCCGAATTAACGAATTTTCCGTTGCGACGTAATTAAATCAAATTTAATAAATAATTATGCCTACAAAATTACTATTCACATCGCTAACGAATTAATTCTAAATTAACTCGTTCGCCCGAATTAAAATCTAATTTTAATTCCGCGTCGAAATCCAATTTCGTATAATATATCGAATAATTATTTTATCGATTAATTCCAAATTAATCGTTCTCTCTCTTCTTTTATTAATATTTTATCCCAGATAAAATATCTCCGTAATTAATCCTAGATTAATTTTCTCTCTCATCTAATTAATCCCAGATTAATAAAGTGCGAGTCATACATCATCGGTGAATCTTCGGGAAGTGACCCATGAGATCCCCGGATATGTTGGCAGCAAATCCGGTCTTCGGACTATCCGAACACGTAAGTACCTAGTACTACGTTTTTACCGATTTACAAGACAAGGTTGGCTTCTAGCAAAGCGCCATGCCTACCTAATTCTCCAGAAATATTCTTACTGGAATATGTGATCTATATCAGGCGTAGTATACGTAGTATTGCGTATTTCGATCCAGCATCTAATGTCACGTGCAAGGCTTGGGGCTGGAATTGTGTATGTCCCGTACGAAGCACATATCGGATCTCTGGTAACTAGTCTCTATAATCGGATAATCATGACCTAGTCATATTATCCTGATGAATGCAGTACATAAGAGCACCAGTTCCGTATCCTACGTGATCATCATCTCCACTATGAATGGAGTGATACTTCCGTCTTGACATCACACCCAATACACTACGATTCTCAATATACCCAGAAGAGGCGTACACAGAACCTGTTAAAGCCCTGGACGACCAAAACCAAAGTATATTGATTGTCGCAAGTTTTAGCGATGCAAGTCTCAGGTTAAGACCAAATACACCTACCCTGATTCGGACTTCCATAGACACATAGTCATACTACCAATGGAATTCTGAGGGGTCTATCCAGAGCGAAGCTGTTTTCTGTACCATCGGTAAAACACAACCTCCTTTTACACTTGCATGAGTATCCTATACCCAATTATATGAGAACTATGCCGTTATGCTTCCAAAAAATACTAGTCTTTTACGCATTATCGATGTCCAATCTCGATAATACTCTGACTATGGATATTTAATGATTAAACCTTCGTGGATTGATACTGTCTCATATCATCACAATCCGGAACTAATCATATGGACCTTTCATCATTTATATATCTTGGTAATCTAATTACAAATGATGAAAGTGTAATTTCCTTTGTCACATAGTTAATATGTACAACAACACCATGATCTGTACAAATAGTGATGCTATGGGTCATAACTGTCCAACACTGCTAGGGTGAAAGGTAATTCTTTTACTATTTCTATTTAGATTAATCTCCCTTAATTATATTATATTCACTATTTTAAATTTTACTTAATAAGGATACCGCTATATTGGTTTGTTGGTAATTCATTTTAAACTTTTTTTAACCTGACTAAGCAAGGATACCGCAAGATTGGTCGGATGGTAATTAAATTTTCTTACCGCCTATATGGCAGGTTTATTTTGGTTCCTTCCGCTTTATGGCTGGTTGGACTTAATTGACTTAATCAGGTACCGCCTATATGGCTGGTTGCAAATTATCACAAGTTAATACATTATATTAAGGAGATATCTGAATGGTAAATAGTAAAAGTTATATTTTTACCTTAGCATTTTATTTTATTGTAAATTTACTTTTCAGCATTTTTACTTTATGTCTTTTATTTTACTAGCCCTAGTTATGAATAGTAACTAAGTTAGTTATCTAGGGTTGTGATGAATTCTAATATCACCGGTTTATAAGGGGTTATTTTATAGTTTGGGTAATTTTTAGGTTTACTTATTAAGTCTTAAGCTTAATGCGTTTTGTTAACTGGCCTTTAATAAGATTGATCTGTTGGACAAAATGACCCATAGCGTCACTATTTGCACAGATCATTGTGTTGTTGTAGCAAATTAACTATGTGACAAGGAAATTGCACTCTCATCATTTATGATTAGATCACCATAGATATATAAATGAAGAGAGGTCCCTATGATTAGTTCCTGGACTGAGAATGATATGAGACAGTATCAGTCCCCGAAGGATTAATCATTAAATATCCCTAGCCGGAGTATTATCGAGACTTGACATCGATAATGCGGAATAGGCTAGTATTGTACTTGTGTACGTTGTGAGGGCACAACGGCATAGTTCTCATATATATAAGTGTTGGAGACTTATGCAAGTGCGATAGGAGGTCTTGTTTCACCGATGGTACGGGAAACAGCTTCGCTCTGGATAGACCCTTCAGAATCCCATTGGTATTATGACTATGTGTCTATGGGAGGCCGAAATCAAGGTAGGTGTGTATAGTCTTAACCTGAGACTTACATCGCAAATACTTACGATAATCGATAGACTTTGGTCTTGGTGGTACAGGCTTTAACCGGTTCTGCGTACACCACTTCTGGGTTTATCAGAGAGTCGTAGTGTATTGGATGTGATGTCAAGACGGAAGTATCACTCCAGTCATAGTGGAGATGATGTCACCGGGATACGGTATTAGTGCTCTTAAGTGCTGCGCGGCCATCGGGATATTATGACAAGGTCATGTATATCCGATTATAGAGACTAGTTACCAGACATCCGACATGTGCTTCGTACGGGGCAGACACTTATCCAGCCCTAGGCCTAGCACGTGACTATCCGATACTGGGCCAATATGCACAATACAATTGTATACTACGCTTGATACAGATCTTAAATATTCTTAGATGAATATGACCGGAGAATTGGGTAGACTTGGGGCTTTGCTAGAAGCCAACCTTGTCTTGTAAATCGGTAAAACGTAGTACTTGGTACTCACGTGTTCGGATAGTCCGATGACCGATTTGACTGCCAACATATCCGGGGATCTCATGGGTCGCTTCCCAAAGATTCACCGATGACGTATGACTCGCACTTATATTAATCTGGGATTAATATGATGAGAGAGAGAATTAATCTGGGATTAATTTCGGAGACACTTTATCTAGGATAAAATATCAATTGAAGAGAGAGAAACATTGATTTGGAATTAATCGAGGAATTAATATATTTGATATATTAAACGAAATTAGATTTCGACGCGGAATTAAAATTAGATTTTAATTCGGCGAGCGAATTAATTTAGAATTAATTCGTTAGCGACGTGAATAGTAATTCTCTAGGCGAAATTATTTAATTCTCGTCGCGACGGAAATGCGTTAATTCGGAATTAGCGAAACCGAGCCCGAAAGTGTTTGCGGACACATTCGTTTTTGAAACGGGTGGATCCGCAAATCACATCGCGATATCTCATTACTTGACACGAATAGATGATGGATGTATCTAGTCACCTTTATGGGATGATACATTGTCTCTATTCTCAATGTGAGATAATGATGGCATATGCTGAATTTCCTTGGAGGGAAAACCTTTCACGGTTTTTGAGGGTTTTTTTAATTAAAATTCATTTTGGTATTTGATATCTTATCATTGCTTTTCATTTTTGCTTCTCACGGTTTTTGAAACAAAAGGAGAACAAGAAAATTAAAAAAGTCTCTCACTCTCTCTCCTCTTCTTCTCCTCTCTTCTCCACGCCATTTCTGGTTTTGTGAGGCAGTGAACTGCCGAAAATAACAAAAAGAAATGGAGGGAAGCAAGTGTTTTGTGGCAAAACAAGAGTGCCAGCACACTCCTGGATTATGCCAAGGTGATAAGGGAAGTATACCCATGAGCAAGGAACGTTTTGATGAAGCTTGGAGCTCGTTTTTCTTGATCAAAATGGCGCAAAACAGAAGCACAAACTGCTGCAGTTCACGCACATGAGCAGTGGGCAGTGAGCAGAATTTCAGTTCGTTTTGTTGCCCAAATCGTCTCTCAACCGCTCGATGTAAGTATTCCGCACTTCCGTCGTTGTATTCGCTTATGATTCATGCTTGAGTTTTGATCTTGGGACCTATAGAAACTCCAACAATGGCATCAAGAGCTTAGGTTAAAAGCATGAAAAAAGTTAGGGCTAAAATTTGGGCAAACTTGATTTTGAGCATGATAAATTAAATTGGATGGATTTGTATGCTTAATTGTGTTTGAATTGAAGATTGATTAGGTCAATTTGAAGAAAATATGATTGGATCAATTTTCCCCAAATTTTCCTCCTTGGCCGAATATGTAATGTTCTTTAATGTCTTGGGATTTTTGATTTTTGACAATTGGAAGTGTTGGAAATCATTCGGGATGATGATTTAACGTCGATTGCGGAATCAATTGGATTGAATTCGATTTGGACGAAAAATCCCCAAATTGCCAAGTATGTCATGAAACTTTAAATTGGGTAAAATTGATTTGAGCATGCAATTATGAAATTGGATGATTAAGTATGCTTAATACTTGTTTAATTGATGATTGGTTGGATCAATTTGATTAAATATTGTTTGGAACAAATTTCCCCAATTTTGAAAGTATGTCATGAACTTAAATTGGGTAAAATTGATTTGAGCATGCAATTATGAAATTGGATGATTAAGTATGCTTAATACTTGTTTAATTGATGATTGGTTGGATCAATTTGATTAAATATTGTTTGGAACAAATTTCCCCAATTTTGAAAGTATGTCATGAAACTTGAAATTGGGTAAAATGAATTGAGCATGCAATTATGAAATTGGATGATTAAGTATGCTTAATGGATGATTGGTTGGATCAATTTGATTAAATATTGTTTGGAACAAATTTCCCCAATTTTGATGTGTTGGCCGAATAGGAGTATGCCCTAATTCTTGGTAGTTTTGTTTCGTTGATCATTGGATGACTTGAAACGATTGAGGGTATGTTGATTTAATGTCGAATTGGTTTTTATTGGATTGAAACAAATCGGACATGTAATTAACCTTATTGCCAAGAATAAAGTAAAGCATGTAATGAGTTTGATTTTAATCTTAATGTGTTGGACATGTGATGATGAAATTGAGTATGATTAATTGGACTAATTTAGTGTTTTGGAAATGTTGATTTAGTTGATTAATCATGTAATGCACTTTAAGTAATTAAATTGCTAAATTGGATTTATGTAATTTAATTATTGAGGCCTTAAATTGGATTTGGGCTTCTAATGTTGTAATTGGGCCTATTGGGCTTGATTTTATCAAGTTGGGTTTAGGCCAAATGGATTGGATCCAATTGGGCCCAAAACCTTAACCATAAAGCCCAAATGCAACTAATGGACCTTTGTAATTTAATTGGGCCTAATGGGCCAAAATTAATTTAAAGGCTTATGGGGTAAATCCCGGATTGGACTTTGGTTGCGGGTTTGACCCGAGTTGACCAAAAGACCACGCCTTAAGAAATTAATTAAAAGCCCATTAGACTTTAATTAAATTAATATTGGATATTAATCGGGCTTTGAGACCCGTAGCGATTAAATTTGGAATTTAAGTCGAAAAGGGTTTATTATTAAAGTGTGTTATTTAATTTGGAATTAAATAGTGAATTAGAATTAAATACAAATTGAATTGGATTTAATTGTGTAGTTTAATTTAATTCGGGAATTCGTACTTTAAGTACTTATTCGCAAAAACGAGTTTGACTCGAACAAAATCAAATCGTTGTTTGAACATTGGATGATCACATAATTATCAGATTAATTAATTTGATTAGATTGATTGATAGCATGCTTATATGAGTGAATACATGGTTGTGATGCATGAATAATGTATATCGGATGGATATTAGATGGGTGGGGCAATTTTAGAAATTGTTGTAATAAATTCGATTTATAAATTGGACCTGCGAGTCCAGCCTTATCACCTCTATTCTCTTTGTATTCTCTTCTCATCTATTCCCCTCAATGTAAATGAGGTTTCTTTAGAAGTGTAGTGTAACGGGTAGAAGTAGTACAAGTGCTAGCTTGAGTGAGAAAGGGAGAGATTTGATCTAGGATCAATGTAAAGTATCCATCCGCATATCATTATTATTTATTTTCATACTCGCTTTATTATGTATTTAGAATGCATGTTTAAGGGTGTATGATGATGAGACCTTAACAAAGATAACTAAATTGGTAGCCAATTTGCACGCGAAAAACCCTCGTTAAATATCAAGCGTTTATTTTCCTTCCATTGAGTGATTCTTACTCAAGATCCGAGATTGGCAGGGGTTGTTGGCCAAAGTCAAGCCCTTGTCCGTCAAAGATGTGTTTTAATCACGAGGCTTTGTTCCATATCGGTGTCGTGTCCAAGTTGTGGTTTGTTGGCCAAAGTCAAGACCACTTCTTGTCCATTGACATTGATTACGAAGCTTCCATGTCAATGGGTCCGCGCTTGACTGGGATCACTAGGTTTGTTGTGCCAAAGCCAAGGCCTAGTTGATTCAGAGGAAAAAGGTTAGGGTATACATTCGATGTATAGGCATATATAAGATATATGTTTGGGACTTGGATGTCCACCTACTGGATCTAGGAGTTGGATGAGATCCAATTGATCTTCGAGATCTACCTAGTTAATTATCATACAATTTGTTGGCCAAAGTCAAGATTGTGTGATATTTAAACGGGATCCTAGCCCACTAGGAAACACGGTTTCCCGAGTACTCGACAGAGGGTTAGAGGCTCGACGAAAAATAGTGGGAGGCAAGAATTGAATTTGCAATATTCGTTCAATTACTCGCCATACGCGCTCATTAAATTATTTCGTCGTAATATTAAATGTTAGTTGGACTAATATTTAAATTGTTGTTTTAATAAACAGTTGGACTGTATTATACTTGATTATATATAATTGGATTATATTAATCAATATTTTGAATTAATTAATTTCAGTTTACAGTTGATTTTATAATTGGATTATAGTAATCAATGTAATTGAGGTTAATTAATTTGGATTATATTTGATTATATAGTTGGACTATTATAATCATTATAATATGTATAGTACCACTAATCGTTGATTAAATAGTTGGACTATTGTAATCAAGATAAGAAATTGAAAAGTTGGATATTTAAAATATAATCTGGGATTAAAATATTTTAAATGATTTAATTTTCAAATTGGGAATAAATAATAGGTTACTTTATTTGATAAAATAACTTATTATACCTTACGCCCAAATTAAGCAAAATAAGTAGAGCATAAAATCTTTGGAAGATTTATGTGATGATGACTTTAATGCTTAATTTAATATACTTGTCATAAATCTAATTTTAGATTTAAGAAGTATTAAAATTGCAATTTATAATTCTTGGAGAATTAATTGACTATTCTAGAGGAGATAAAGTCAAAGTTTGCAATTGGGGATGTAGCACGAGGTGCACATCGTTTCGATATTCTAAAAACCCAAGGCTTGGCCTAAGGTTCCTAAAATATTGAAAAGGATAATTGACATATACCAAAGTGACTACCATTTGGATATGGAAGACACAAAGGAATTAAAGAAAGGGCGAGGCTCTAACTTTAAAAATGTTTGTCAAAGTTATGTTCACTACTAGTATTGAAATTAGATTTTAAATACTTAGTGTGGTACATAAAATATATGTATTGATGTTCAGAATCTGCTTTGAGCAGGATACTGACTTCAAGCTGAGATTGCTCTGCGAATCGGAAACGGGACGAAAGTCGCTGTTTCGACCGTAGATACCTAAGTTTAGGAACTACCCTTCGGGTATGTACTTAAATTAGGAACTGTTATGATGTAACTAGTTTGACTAGAGACATTATCTCTATATCAGTGTTTAATCCGTTACGGATAAAAACCTTTATATTATAGAACACTAAGTGTTTTATTATATAAAGATGATACTGAGATAAATACATTAATATAAATAACAGAATTTATATTTTGAATATAAATAAAATCTCAAACATATAAAATGACAAATAAATAGCTCAAATTGATTTGATCAATAGAGACTTATTTGTGGCATTGTTGTCTAGGACACAATTTAACGAGACTCGTATATCCACACTTTTGAAGAGTGGGTACTAGGACTGATTTGACTATTCAAATAAGGTCTGCGAATCTAGTTTATTAGGTAAAACACCTAAAACACTATTTACTTGGTAATAGTATGAAAGCCACCGATCTGTTAGCCCTATTCATGGTGAAATAAGTGGGCCCATATCTAGCTAGGCTAGATGTGAACATGAATATTTCGTGACCTTAACGGATGTGGCATCACGTTATGGTTATGTGTTTCTTTTGAAGAACACAATTCGGAAACTTTTAGAGTTTCGACACGAAGTAGATAAACAGATCGGCTATAGTATTATACCATCGCGGTAAGACCGTAATGAAAATACTTAAGCATTAAGTTTCATACATAATGAAAGAGTAAGTATTCTTTCATATGAGGACTCCTCTCGAGACACGTCAGTTAGACGGTGTGTCCGAACTAAAACCGAATTTTGTTGGACATGATAAGGTTTATCACGAGTCGCTCTGAGCTACTGTTCCTTCAATAGGATATGTATTAACAGTGCAAAACTTATTTAGAATAAGGTTCCATATAAATCTGTTTGACAGATATCATATAGGATATGAACAGGAAAGAAACGGGGTTTCTCACTCCTAATAATTTGGGTATGCCAGGCATAACGTTTGGATGATACCAAACTAGAACCCAAATTGGATAAGTGCCAATATAGGTTATCCTAAGGGAAACCTTAAGTATAGTACTTATAAATCTCACATGAGAACAATATGATTGTTGCTCACCATGCGGTTTTCCTGAGAGGAATACCGATATGCAGTGGTCAGTGGGAGGATAGTGATACTCGATGAAAATCGGAGTAATACTATTCAAGGCACGAAGTCCTTAATGGAACACAAACAGTTCATCAATGATGAATCTGTACCATTAATCTTCGAATACACAAGAACTGGGTAGATCGGATAGAGTCAGAAAACAACCTAGCGTATGGGTTTCTGATCTAACCTCATAGAGATGTAAATCTTATTGAGGAATACCAACCGACTACGTACGAGGAAATGATACAAGGTATCAACTCCCTATTTTGGCAAAGTGCCATGAGTCCAAAATGGATTCCATATATAACAACTATTTTGGATACTAGTTGTTGTACCACAAGGCATTGTGCCTATTGGTACATTAAACGTCTTCAAGGAAGACATACATGGAAGGCAACATACCAACGTACAAAGCTGGGCTTTTGATGGAAAGGTATCGTTATCATAATTGTGTTAATAACGGTTCAACCTTTTACCTGTTGCCATGGTAAATCCATTTTGAAGATGCTTGTTGATAACTGCATATTTCATTTATGAAATGTGTCAGTTACAGATCAAAATCGCTTTCCTGAAAGGAAACCTTTTGGAGGATGATTAGAACATCCTGACGATTTTGTATAACCAAACAAACAAGGTTTGCGGGTTATTCGATCCATGTTTGGATTGAAGCAAGCATAAGGTTCTTGGAACTGTCGTTTTGAAATAATCATAATGATTTATGATTTGACTCAAAACGAAATAATTCTTGTGTATATAAGGAGGTTAGTGGGAGAGGGCACTGACAATGAAATTCCCATAAAACAATGGTGATAGCTTGGCTTTCATGTATATTTTCTTTCAATAGAAATTCTCCGTAGAATTCTGGGGAGTAACAACCTTTATTCAAGGAATAAAGATCTACTGGGATAGATTTGGAGTTGTTAACACTCTCTGGGAAATTGTACATTTAAAATGTACTTGTATTGGTGTCTCATATGCTTCGAGCATATGGAGTCACAATCGGGTCAATCCAAGTGATAGTCACTGGATTGAAGTTAAGAACATCTGTTAGTATATTAGAGAACTAAAGATGTTGTCTTAAACTATGGAGAAGGAGAACTTGAAGTGACTGGGATCACTGCTGCAAGTTTCCAAACAATTAAATACTACGGTACTATAAAGTTTGAATAACGGGACAGTGAGCTGGAAATATTCCGAGCAAGATAACTGTTGCCGAATAAACATGAAATAACCACTTCATCTTTTAAAATATATTGGAAAGATTCACAACCCTAGATAGTTTCTTAATATTGAATTTTCTTAAACCTACTTTCGTGAAATTTTATTTATTTGTTTTTAAATTTAGAATCATCACCATTTCAAATCAATCAAACAACATGTTAGATACTAGTAATCATTTGACCTCATAAAATTAATAGATTAGGTATTAAGTCCTCGTGGGATCGATACTTTTTATACTACTTGAACGATATGTGCGCTTGCGTTATACGTGTGTGAAAGCACCGGTCAAGTTTTTGGCACCGTTGCCGGGGACTTATTTATCTTTCACTATTAGTTTTGAGGTTAGATACCTTTACTTGTATCTAATTTCTTTTTACTTATTGTCTTTGTTTTCTTGTGTTTCAGGTTCTCAGAAACTACATGAGATGAACAAGAAGCTTTGAACTATGACTGCTTGACCCAGAAATTGAAAGAACCATCAGAAAGTTGAGAAGGGAAATGCGTGAAGGCCAAGAAGCTTTAGTCAACATGGAACCTGAACCTTTGGAAGTTGCACAATCAATACCCATTCGAGACAGAACCATTCAGGTGGTAGACAGCTTCATTTCCTGTATTGTACTTCCTCTTTTACCAGAAAATGCATGTGACATCAAAACATGCATTCAGATGATTCAGTAGTCAGTGCAGTTTGGGGGAAAAGCAACTGAAGATCCTAATACCCACATCAGCAACTTTCTGGAAGTTTGTGGCTCTTTCAATTATAACCGAGAAGCTGAAGAAGTAATGAGACTGCGTGTTTTTCCATACTCCTTGAAAGACAGAGTTAAAGCTTGGCTACATTCACTACCAGCAGGTTCCATCACAACTTGGAACACTTTAGCCACCAAATTTCTTGCAAAGTACTTTCCACCAGCCAGAACTGGAAAGTAGAGGAATGACATCACATCCTTTATACAACAAGACTCGGAAACTCTCTACGAAGCTTGGGAAAGGTACAAAGATTTTCTCCAGAAATGTCCTCACCATGAGATTCCAAAATGGCTTCAAGTCCAAACTTTCTATAATGTACTTTATGGACTGATTAGAACCACAATCGATGCTGCTGCAGAAGGAGCTTTTATGGAAAAAATAGAAGATCAAGCCTGGGACCTAATCGAAGAAATGGCCAACAATAATTTCTTGTGGCCAATAGAAATGAGCATGATCCAAAGATTTGCAGGAATTTATGAAAGTGGAGCCAATACAGCAGTCAACGCCAAGCTGGATCAGATATGTAAATTTATGGAGACTCTCACCACTGGATCCACAAGTTCACCATATGAAAGAGCACCAGAACCAAACCAACTTGAAGAGACGATGAATTATGTCAACAATTTCAACAGACAGGGGAACAATCCAGATTCCAACACCTACAACCCAGGGTGGAGGAATCATCCGAATTTTTCATGAAGCAACAATTCATGGCAAAAGAACAATCCACCACCTGGATTCCAACAGCAGAACTATCCACCACCTGGATTCCAGCAACAAAACAAAGCCAGGAGCAGGCAAATGAACCAGGAATAGCAGAAGTGCTGGCTCGCATAATTTCATGTTCTAGGTTAGTAAGCCGATATATTACACAAACATGGAATAACCACTTCATCTTTTAAAAGATATTGGAAAGATTCACAACCATAGATAGTTTCTTAATATTGTATTTTCTTAAACCTCCTTTCATGAAATTTTATTTACTTGTTTTTAAATTTAGTATCATCACCATTTCAAATCAATCAAACAACCTGTTAGATTCTAGTAATCATTTGACCTCATAAAATTAATAGATTAAGTATTAAGTCATCGTGGGATCGATACTTTTTATACTACTTGAACGATACGTGCTCTTGCGTTATACGCGTGTGAAAGCACCGGTCAAGTTTTTGGCGCCGTTGCCAGTGACTTATTTATCTTTCACTATTAGTTTTGAGGTTAGATACCTTTACTTGTATCTAATTTCTTTTTACTTATTGTATTTGTTTTCTTGTATTTCAGGTTCTCAGAAAACTACATGAGACAAACCAGAAGCTTTGAACTCCGACCGCTTGACCCATAAATTGAAAGAACCATCAGACAGTTGAGAAGGAAAATGCGTGAAGGCCAAGAAGCTTTAGTCAACATGGAACCTGAAACTTTGGAAGTTGCACTACCAATACACATTCGAGACAGAACCATTCCGGTGGTAGACAGTTTCATATCCTGTATTGTACTTCGTCCTTACCAGTAAATGCGTGTGACATCAAAACATGCATTCAGATGATTCAGTAGTCAGTGCAGTTTGGGGGAAAAGCAACTGAAGATCCTAATACCCACATCAGCAACTTTCTGGAAGTTTGTGGCTCTTTCAATTATAACCGAGAAGCTGAAGAAGTAATGAGACTGCGTGTTTTTCCATACTCCTTGAAAGACAGAGTTAAAGCTTGGCTACATTCACTACCAGCAGGTTCCATCACAACTTGGAACACTTTAGCCACCAAATTTCTTGCAAAGTACTTTCCACCAGCCAGAACTGGAAAGCAGAGGAATGACATCACATCCTTTATACAACAAGACTCGGAAACTCTCTACGAAGCTTGGGAAAGGTACAAAGATTTTCTCCAGAAATGTCCTCACCATGAGATTCCAAAATGGCTTCAAGTCCAAACTTTCTATAATGTACTTTCTGGACTGATTAGAACCACAATCGATGCTGCTGCAGAAGGAGCTTTTATGGAAAAAATAGAAGATCAAGCCTGTGACCTAATCGAAGAAATGGCCAACAATAATTTCTTGTGGCCAATAGAAATGAGCATGATCCAAAGATTTGCAGGAATTTATGAAAGTGGAGCCAATACAGCAGTCAACGCCAAGCTGGATCAGATATGTAAATTTATGGAGACTCTCACCACTGGATCCACAAGTTCACCATATGAAGGAGCACCAGAACCAAACCAACTTGAAGAGACGATGAATTATGTCAACAATTTCAACAGACAGGGGAACAATCCAGATTCCAACACCTACAACCCAGGGTGGAGGAATCATCCAAATTT
Organism: Zanthoxylum bungeanum; assembly: GCA_019454045.1. Classification (NCBI taxonomy): domain Eukaryota; kingdom Viridiplantae; phylum Streptophyta; class Magnoliopsida; order Sapindales; family Rutaceae; genus Zanthoxylum; species Zanthoxylum bungeanum. The sequence continues at coordinate 20,522 of SKCR01007568.1, read as the reverse complement.
TTCATGAAGCAACAATTCATGGCAAAAGAACAATCCACCACCTGGATTCCAACAGCAGAACTATCCACCACCTGGATTCCAGCAACAAAACAAAGCCAGGAGCAGGCAAATGAACCAGGAATAGCAGAAGTGCTGGCTCGCATAATTTCATGTTCTAGGTTAGTAAGCCGATATATTACACAAACATGGAATAACCACTTCATCTTTTAAAAGATATTGGAAAGATTCACAACCATAGATAGTTTCTTAATATTGTATTTTCTTAAACCTCCTTTCATGAAATTTTATTTACTTGTTTTTAAATTTAGTATCATCACCATTTCAATCAATCAAACAACCTGTTAGATTCTAGTAATCATTTGACCACATAAAATTAATAGATTAAGTATTAAGTCATCGTGGGATCGATACTTTTTATACTACTTGAACGATTCGTGCACTTGCGTTATACGCGTGTGAAAGCACCGGTCAAGTTTTTGGCGCCGTTGCCAGTGACTTATTTATCTTTCACTATTAGTTTTGAGGTTAGATACCTTTACTTGTATCTAATTTCTTTTTACTTATTGTATTTGTTTTCTTGTATTTCAGGTTCTCAGAAAACTACATGAGACAAACCAGAAGCTTTGAACTCCGACCGCTTGACCCATAAATTGAAAGAACCATCAGACAGTTGAGAAGGAAAATGCGTGAAGGCCAAGAAGCTTTAGTCAACATGGAACCTGAAACTTTGGAAGTTGCACCACCAATACACATTCGAGACAGAACCATTCCGGTGGTAGACAGTTTCATATCCTGTATTGTACTTCGTCCTTTACCAGTAAATGCGTGTGACATCAAAACATGCATTCTGATGATTCAGCAGTCAGTGCAGTTTACGGGAAAAGCAACTGATGATCCTAATACCCACATCAGCAACTTTCTGGAAGTTTGCGGCACTTTCAATTACAACCGAGAAGCTGAAGAAGCAATGAGACTGCGTATTTTTTCATACTCCTTGAATAATAGAGCTAAAGCTTGGCTATATTCACTACCAGCAGGTTCCATCACAACTTGGAACACTTTAGCCACCAAATTTCTTGCAAAGTACTTTCCACCAGCCAGAACTGGAAAGCTGAGGAATGACATCACATCCATTGTACAATAAGACTCGGAAACTCTCTACGAAGCTGGGGAAAGGTACAAAGATTTGCTCCGGAAATGTCCTCACCATGAGAATGCAAAATGGCTTCAAGTCCAAACTTTCTATAATGGACTTTCTGGACTGATGAGAACCACAATTGATGCTACTGCTGGAGGAGCTTTGATGGAAAAATGATAAGATCAAGCCTGGGACCTAATCGAAGAAATGGCCAACAACAATTCCTTGTGGCCAACAGAAAGGAGCATGATTTAAAGAATTGCAGGAATTTATGAAAGTGGAGCCAATACAGCAGTCAACGCCAAACTGGATTAGATATGCAAATTTATGGAGACTTTTACCACTGGATCCACAAGTTCACCATATGGAGGAGCACCAGAACCAAACCAACTTGAAGAGACGGTGAATTATGTCAACAATTTCAACAGACAGAGGAACAATCCATATTCCAACACCTACAACCCAGGGTGGAGGAATCATCCGAATTTTTCATGGAGCAACAATTCAGGGCAAAACTATCCACCACCTGGATTCCAGCATCAGAACAAAGGCCATGAGCAAGCAAATGAACCAGGAATAACAGAAGTGTTGGCTCAGTTAAAAAAGTATGATACTATGTTTGAGAGCCAATCTGCTTCTATCAAAGCACTGGAGAATCAAATAGGACAACTGGCCAATGCTCATAGTTACAGACCGCCATGAAATCTTCCCAGCAACACAGAACCAAATCCAAGGAACATAGGGAATGAGCAGTGTCATGCCATCATGTTAAAAAGCGGTACGGAAATCAACAAAAATGTTGGAGCCAAAACAACTGCTGAGGAAGTTCCAAAACAAACAAAGTAAACAGATGGAGGAAAAATAAGCAAAGGAAAAAGAACAGATCACTCCACCTCCACTTTTTCCTCAGTGTCTTCAAGAAAAAAAACTGGACAAGCAGTTTGCTCGTTTCCTAGAGGTGTTAAAAAAGTTTCACATCAACATTACATTTGTAGAAGCCTTGGAATAAATGGCCAGCTATGTAAAATTCCTGAAATACATTCTTTCACGAAAATAGAGATTGGGAGATTATGAGACAGTAGCATTGACAGAAGAATACAGCGCCATTATTCAGAGGACGCTTCCCCAAAAGTTGAAAGATCCTGGCAGTTTCACCATTCCTTGCATCATATGAGAACATAACTTTGGTATGGCTTTATGTGATTTAGGTGCTAGTGTTAACTTGATGCATTTTTCTATTTTCAGGAAACTACAGATTGGGGAAAGAATGCCCACTTCAGTCTCTCTGCAACTTGCTGATAGAACACTAGTATTTTCGAGAGGTGTAATTGAAGACGTGCTGGTAAAATTTGACAAATTCATTTTCCCAGCAGATTTTATTGTCCTCGATATGGAGGAAGATGAAGACATGCCAATCATCATTGGGAGACCGTTCTTGGCTACAGGTTGAACCATTATTGATGTATAAAAGGAGAATTAACCATGAGGGTACATGACCAAGAAGTAACATTCAATGTTTTCAAGGCCATGAATTTCCCAGATGATGAAAAAATGAGGAATGTTCCAGACTTGATGTAATATATAGTACCATCTAGAATTCTGATGAAAGGAAAAGTTCTACTGACAAACTTAAACAATGTCAACTGTCTATGGAGCCTGAAGATAAAGCGTCTTGTGCATTAAAGACGCCGATTCTTACACTATAAGCAACAGAAGAGAAACTGTTCCACCAGCTCAACGAATTGGAGGAATTTCACATACAACATTTTGAGAATGCCAAATTGTATAAAGAAAAGGCCAAGAAGAGACATGATGAGAAGTTAGTGCGTATACAACTGGAACCAGGGCAGAAGGTACTGTTAAACAAATCAAGGATGAAATTCTTCCCATAGAAGCCAATATCACGGTGGTCAGGTCCATTTGTGATCACCAAAATTTTACCAGATAGAGCCATTGAGATACATGATCCCGACTCCAACAATACATTCAAGGTTAAAAACAAACGTGTCAAGCACTACTGGGGAGAATCATTTGAGTAACAAAAAAAAAGTGTCACACTTTCAGAGCCAGCCTACTGTTTGAGAAGTCCCGTCTAGCTGACGACGTTAAACTTAGCTCTCGTAAGGAGGTAACCCATGCAATTTGGTTATATATTATGATCTAGTGTGTTTTATTTTTTTGTGTTTTATTTTTGCAGGTAAAGTCATTTCACGATGGAAGAAGCTTTCGAAAATCTTCACAAGAAATTTCCTTCTCTCCCTCAAAAATCTCGGATGAAAGTCTACAAAGCTCGCTTGGAACGGATGAGACTACTGATGATCATAGGTATTCCAACTGACATTCGTTGTATTATTGAAGCACGGGTCCAATTGGCAGATGAGTCTTCTGAATCTTTTATTTTACATCTGCCTGGTTTTGGAAGAAGCACCTATGCAAAGAAACGTAGAGCTAAGCAAATGGGTGTTTGTTACAAATGTGCACGCTGGAATTGCAATACTCGTTGTCGTTCTTTAGGAATGGTGTATGATAATCGCGAAGAAAAAATTAAATTAATTAGGGATGGCTTGAGTAAGGAGTCTGTAGATGATATATCTTCAACTCTTGAGACGCATCCCAGTGGATATGTTCATATAGCCATTCGTAAATTACATACACAATTCCAAAAAGAAAGACAACAGTTAAGTCTCGAGAATTTGACTCAAAAAAACCATGTTTGCCAATTTATAAGAAAATTGGATGGGAAGCTTATACCTGACGCATAGACGTCAATCAAGCCGCTACATTTCTTATACATATTATATCTCTTTGTCTTTTCCTAATAATTGTGATTTGTTTTGTTGTTTTCTTTTATTTTCTCCAACAGGATCCAGACCTTTTTGACTATCACGATTTATTTTACTGTTAACTAATAATTGTCATTTGGCAGGTACTAGTGCTATTAGTTTACTCACCCTTTTCAGGTGTTATAAATTCAACTCATCATTGCACTTTTGAAGACATCCAGAGTAAAACTTGGAAGCCACTTCAAGAAGACGAGTTGAAAACATCTGTGTGTTTTGCGATACTAGTGTTGGTGTTAAGCCACAATACGTAGAAGCAGCATAGGAATTGGGTCGAGTCTTAGCTGCAAGGAATATGCACTTAGTATATGGCGGAGGCAATCTTGGACTTATGGGGATAGTTTCAAAAGCTGTACATGAGGGAGGCAGTCACATTTTGGGAATCATCCCAAAACCCTTGGCAGAAGCAAATATTATTGGACCATCAATCGGAGAGGAACTGATCGTGCCAGGTATGTCTGAACGACTGGTAGAAATGATTAACCGTGCTGATGCTTTTATCTTAGGCGAACCTGATCATACACCAGAAACCACTTGGACTGTACAATTTTGAAGGATTTTATGATTTTCTTTGTGTGTTTCTTGATGATGCCCGGAGAAATGGGTTCGTGTCAAAACCTTTAAAAGAACTCCTCTTCACTGCCAGAACTACTCTGTATCTAATTGACCAAATATTAGCCTATGAACCACAAATTGACCCTATCATTTCAATGATAAATTGGTCCGAGGACGATCGTGGTAAGAGGCGTTGGATTAATCTGGATCTTAACCTTTAACTTTTCGTGTAGAATTTCAATTAACCAGGTACTATCTTCTAAACTCGTCTTCTACTGTTGAAGACATTGGGGATAATGTCTCATTTAGGTTTGGGGAGGGAATTAGTTGATCAGTATCTTATTTTTAGTTGTGTGTTTTTTTTTATTTTTAGTCCAAAATTTTTCGAAAAATACAAAAAAATTTGAAAAATTGAAAAAATTACAAAAATATTTTGCGCTTTTTTTTTATTTTTATTTTGGCTAAAAAGATGAAATTGGTGAGAGATAGCTGTGTAAGGAGTTTCCACTCCTGAGACATATCTCAAACCTATTTCAAAACAAGTTAATTTTTTTTTTTCCTTTTGAATTATTTAATTTGTGAAATCTCCATAAAATTGACTTAAATGGATCTTCATATGCTCAGTTGGCAAGTATTATCAACATGCATGGTAACATACGGATATGAGCTATAATTGAAAAGATTGTAATATTCAGTGTTATAGTTTAATTGGAGGATGTTGGACAATTATGACCCATAGCATCACTATTTGTACAGATCATGGTGTTGTTGTACAAATTAACTATGTGACAAAAGAGATTGCTCTCTTGTCATTTGTGATTAGATCACCTAGATGTATAAATGATAGGAGGTCTCTATGATTAGTTCCTGGATTGAGAATGATATGAGACAGTATCAGTCCACGAAGGATTAATTATTAAATATCCCTAGTCAGAGTATTATCGAGATTGGACATCGATAAATACGTAAAAGACTAGTATTACACTTGTGCGCGTTGTGAGGGAACAAACGGCATAGTTCTCATATATTTGGGTACAGGATACTCATGCAAGTGTAATAGGAGGTTGTGTTTTACCGATAGTACGGGAAAAAGCTTCGTTCTGGATAGACCCCCACAGAATTCCATTAGTAGTATGACCATGTGTCTATGGAAGTCCGAAATCAGGTTAGGTGTATTTGGTCTTAACCTGAAACTTGCACCGCTAATACTTGCGACAATCAATATACTTTGGTTGCGGTCGTCCAGGGCTTTAACAGGTTATGTGTACGCCTATGTTGGGTATATTGAGAATCGTAGTGTGTTGGATGTGATGTCAAGACGGAAGTGTCACTCCAGTCATATGGAGATGATGGTCGCGTAGGATACTGTACTAGTACTCTTAAGTACTGCAGTCATCGGGATAAAATGACAAGGTCAGGTTTATCCGATTATAGAGACTAGTTACCAGACATCCGACATATGCTTCGTACGGGGCAGACACAATTCCAGCCCCAGGCCTAGCACGTGATCATCTGATACTGGATCGCCATACACAATACTACGTATACTACGCCTGATATAGATCTTTTATTCCTGTAAGGATATTTCTGGAGAATTGGGTAGGCATGGCGCTTTGCTAGAAGCCAACCTTGTCTTGTAAATCGGTATAAACGTAGTACTAGGTACTTACGTGTTCGGATAGTCCGACAACCGAATTTACTGCCAACATATCTAGGGATCTCATGGGTCGCTTCCCAAAGATTCACCGATGACGTATGACTCGCACTCTAAATTAATCTGGGATTAATTAGAAGATTGAGAAAATTAATCTGGGATTAATAGCGGAGATATTTTATATTGGATAAAATATCAATTAAAGAGAGATCACGATTAATTTGGAATTAATCGATTAAATAATATATTTGATATATTATACGAAATTGGATTTCGACCCGGAATTAAAATTAGATTTTAATTCGGGCGAACGAATTAATTTAGAATTAATTCGTTAGCGACGTGAATAGTGATTTCACTAGTCGTAATCATTTAATTGCGTCGCAATAGAAAATTCGTTAATTTAGAATTAGCGAACTCGAGCCCGGGATTGTTTACGAGCGCATTCGCATTTCAAATTCGAGTGCGGCACGCAAGTCAAATCAAGCGTCAAATCGCTAGTCGCATCAACCGTCAAATCATTAGTCACTTTGAGTGATGTGACAACTTGTCACTTGATTTGATTGATTGATGGATTGATTGATTGATGTGAGTTGATGGCAAGCATTAATGGCTTGATTTTTGGTAAAGGAATTAATTGATTTTTTGAAAATCAATTGTGTATTAGATACACAAATTATTTTTCCACCAACCTAACACAAATCGATCTCTCTCTCTTTTCATTTTTTGGAGCCAAAACTCTTATCTCTCACTCGGCATTCACTGCCATTTTCTTGTTATGTTTTCTAAGTAAAAACCGAGCAAAGGGAAGCAATAATGATGAAATTTTTGGCAAATTTCTTGAGAGCTAGCACTCTGAGAGACATGCGAAGGTGAAAGGGAAGTCCACCCATGAGCCAGGAATCGTTCAACGAAGCTTAGAGCTTGCCAAAGGACCAAAACCGAGCCAAAAACCAGTGAGCTGTGACAGTCACTGCCGAGCAGTCCGTGAGGCAGAATTTTAGTTTTGTTTGTCTTCGCGTCGCTCAACCGATCGATGTAAGTATTCCGCAATTTCGTTGATTTGTATTCACACATGTTTCATGTTTGTTTATGATCTTGGGACCTTAGCCAAAACTAGCAAACAATGATATCATGAGCAAGGTTGAGCACGAAATATGACTTAGGTTTTAAAATTGGGTAAAATTGATTTTGAGCATGTATAATGAAATTGGATGAATTAGTATGCTTAAATGTGTTTTAATTGAAGTTTGATTGGATCAATTTCATGAAATTGTGATTGGATCATTTTTTCCCCAAAATCTTAGCTTGGCCGAGAATGATGCCATATTTTAATGTCTTGGATTTTGATTTTTTGATTTATTGGATGAGTTAGAATCATGTTGGGGATGTTGATTTAATGTTTAATTTGATTCAATTGGATTGGATTTGAAATTGGATATAAATTTCCCCTTGGCCGAGACATATATAAAGCATGATTGGGTTTGATTTTTGTTAAATTATGTTGTACATGATTTAATATTGATAAGCATGATTAATTGTACAAATTTGGTGTTTTGGATTTATTGATTTGGGTAATTAATAATGCTATACACTTTAGTTTAATAAAATGTGAAATTGGATTTTGAAATTTAATTAAATTGGGCCTAATTTTGGAAATTGGACTTTGAATGTTGTTATTGGGCTTATTGTGCTTGGTTGTACCAAGTTAGGTTTAGGCAAAATTGGTTGGATCCAATTGGGCCCAAAACCGCTTCCATAAAGCCCAAATGCGACTAATGGACCTTTAAAGTTTAATTGGGCCTAATGGGCCTAAATTGATTTCTGGGCTTATGGGGTAACTCCCGGATTGGACTTTGGTTATTGGGTTCGACCCGAGTCGACCAAAAGTCCACGCCTTAAGAAATTAATTAAAAGCCCATTGGACTTTAATTAAATTAACGTTGGACGTTAATCGGGTTTTGAGACCCGTAACGATTAAATTTGGAATTTAAATCGTAAAAGGTTTATTAATAAAGTGTAATATTTAATTTGGAATTAAAAAGCGAATTAGAATTAAATGCATATTGAATTGGATTTAATTATGTAGTTTAATTTAATTCGAGAATTCGTACTTTTAGTACTTATTCGCAAAACGAGTTTGACTCGAGCAAAATCAAATCGTTGTTTGAACATTGAATGATCAATAATTATCAGATTAATTAATTTGATTAGATTGATTGATAACACGCTTGTATGAATACATGGTTACGATGCATGAATAATGTATATCAGATGGATATTAGATGGGTGGGGCAATTTTAGAAATTGTTGTAATAAATTTGATTTATTAATTGGACCTGCGTGTCCAGCCTTATCACCTCCTTATTCTTTGTATTCTCTTCTCACCTATTCCCCTCAATTTAAATGAGGGTTCTTTAGAAGTGTAGTGTAACTGGTAGAAGCAAATACATGTGTTAGCGGGATAGAGAAAGTGAGAGATTTGATCTAGGATCAATGTGTAAAGTATCCATTCGCATATCATTATTATTTATTATACGCGCTTTATTATGTGTTTAGAATGCATGTTTAAGGGTGTATGATGATGAGACCTTAACAAAGATAATAAATTGGTTGCCAATTTGCACTCGAAAAACCCTCGCAAAATATTAAGCGTCTTTCCTTCCATTGAGTGATTCTTACTCAAGATCCGAGACTGGCATTGGCTTGTTGGCCAAAGTCAAGGCCTTTGTCCGTCGAGGATGTGTTTGAATCACGAATGCTTTGTTCCATATTGGTGTCTTGTCCAAGTTGTGGTTTGTTGGCCAATGTCAAGACCACTTCTTGTCCATCGACATTGATTACAAAGCTTTCCATGGTCAATGGGTCGTGCTTAACTCGGATCACTAAGTTTGTTGTGCCAAAGCCAAGGCTTAATTGATTCAGAGGAAAAAGGTTAGGTAATACATTGGATGTATTCGCATTTATGAGATATATGTTTCAGACTTGGATGTCCCCTTATTGGATCTAGGAATTGGATTGGATCCACTTGACCTTAAAGAGATACCTAGTTAATTATCATACAATTTGTTGGCCAAAGTCAAGATTGTGTGATATTTAACGGGATCCTAGCCCACTAGAAACACGGTTTCCCGAGTACTCGATAGAGGGTTAGAGGCTCGCCGGAAAATAGTGGGAGGCAAGAATTGAATTTGTAATATTCGTTTAATTACTTGCCATACTCACTCAAAATAAATATCATACGTCAAATAAATTAAATGTTAGTTGGACTAATATTTAAATTGTTGTTTTAATAAATAGTTGGACTATATTCAAACAATTTATTTATAGTTGATTTTATAATTGGATTATAGTAATCAATATAATTGATTTTAACCTATTAAATTATAGTTGATTAAATAGTTGGACTATTGTAATCATTATAATAAATAGTACCTAAATCGTTGATTAAATAGTTGGACTTTTAAAATTAAGATAAAATTGAAAGATTAGCATTTAAAACATTATCCTAGGGAAAATGTATTTAAATGGTTTAATTTTCAAATTGGGAATAATTTCAGGATGGTCCTGGAAACTAATAAGTTACTTTATTTGATAAAATAACATATTAAGCCTAAAAGCCCGGAGTTAAGCAAATAGTAGAGCATAATCTTTGGAAGATTTATGTAATGATAACTTTAGTGCTTAATCCATTAAGCTTGTCGTAGTAGACTCCTTAATTTCTTAATCAGAACTAAGGATTAGATCCTTAAAGTATGATAAAGAAATTGAAGGATCTTCATCAATCTATACTTAGATCTTAGAAGTACAAAATTGCAATACATAACTCTTGGATAGTTAATGACTATTCTCAAGGAGATAAAGTCAAACTTTGCAATGAGGCAAGTAGCGCAAGTCGCACCTTACTTCGATATTCTAGAAACCCGAGGCTTGGCCAAAGGCATCTGGAAGGTGGAAAAGGGCAAAGGCAAGAATCGCAAGGTGCATCTTATTTCGATATTCTAGAATGCCAAGGCTTGGCCAAAGGCTTCTGGAGTGTGGAAAAGGGCAAAGGCAAAATCATTATAATCTTCTGGGAAGATAAAGGACATATCCCAAATGTCTGCCTAAATTGTGGCAAATAGGATCGCAGAACCGTGACTACTGTTTGGACAAAGCAGACATGAAGGAATTGAAGAATGAGCAAGGCTCTGACTTCAAATATGTTTGTCAACATTATGTTCACTACTAGTATTAAAATTGGATTTTAAATACTTAGTGTAATACATAAAATATATTTATTGATGTTCAGAATATCTTTTCAAAAGGATACTGACTTCAATATAGATTTATCTGCAAATCGGAAACAGGACGAAAGTCGTTGTTTTAACCTTAGATACCTAAGTTTAGGAACTACCTTCGGGTATGTACCTAAATTTGGAAACTGTTATAATGTAACTAGTTTGGCTAGAAACATTATCTCTATATCAGTGTTTAATCCGTTACGGATGAACCTTTATATTCTAGAACACTAAAGTGTTTTATTATATAAAGATGATATTTAGATAAACACATTAGATGTGAATAACAAAATTTATATTTTGAATATAAACAAATCTCAAACATAAACATGACAAACAAATAGCTCAAACTGATTTGATTAGAAGAAACTCAATTGTGGCATTGTTGTCTAGGACACAACTAAAACCAGAATCGTATATCAACACTTTTGAAGAGTGGGTACTCGGACTGATTTGATTCCATTCAAATAAAGTCTATGAATCTAGTTTATTGGGCAAAGTGCCTAAAACACTATTTACTTGGTAAAAGTGAAAATGCCACCAATATGTTAGCCCTAGTTCATAGTGAAGCAAGTGGGCCCATGTCTAGGTAGGCTAGAAGTGGATATGAATATTTCATGACCTTTACGGATGTGGCATCTCATTATGGTTATGAGTTTCTTTTGAAGAAACACAAATCGAAAACTTTTACAGTTTCGACACGAAATAGACAAACAGATCGGCTAAAGTATTAAACCGTCACGGTAAGACCGTATTGGAAATTACTTAAGCAATAAGTTTCTAATATACTTGCAAGAGTATAGTATTCTTTAAATGAGGACTCCTCTCGGAACACGTCAATTTGACGGTGTATCCGAACTGAGTAACCTAATTTTGTTAGACATGATAAAGTTAATCATGAGTCGCTAGGAGCTACCATTTACTTCAACGGATAAGCATAAACAGTGCATAACTTATTTTGAATAAGGTTCCATAAAAATCTGTTTGACAGATTTCATATTAAATATGAACGGGAAAGAAACTGGGTTTCTCATTCCTGATAGATTTGGGATGCTAGGCATACGTTTGGATGATACCAAACTAAAACCCAAATTGGATAAGTGCCAATTATAGGTTATCCTAGGGATACCATAAGTATTGTACTTATACAACTCACATGAGAACAATGTAATTGTTGCTCACCATGCGGTTTTACTAAGAGGAATACCGATATGCAGTGGTAAGTCAGAGTATAATGAAACTCGATGAAATTCAGAGTAATACTAATCAAGGCACCGATTCCTAATGGAAGATAAATAGTTCATCACGGATGAAACTGTAACAATAATCTTCGAATACACAAGAACCACGTAGGTCGGGGAGAGTCAGAAAACAACCTGGGGTATGGTTTCTGATCTCACCTCATAAAGATGTCTATCTTATTGAGGTATACCAACTGACTACGTATGAGGAAGTGATACAAGGTATCGACTCCCTATTATGGCAAAGTGCCATGACATCCGAAATGGATTCCATATATATCAACAAGTTTGGATACTAGTTGATGTACCGCAAGGCATTGTGCCTATTGGTACTTATAAGTCTTCTAGGAAGATGTACATGGATGGCAACATACCAACGTAAATCCATTGTGTTGATTACGATTCAACATTTTATCTGTTGCCACAGTAAATCAATTTGGATTATGCTTGCTACTTCTGCATTTTTCATTTATGAAATATGTCAGCTTTACGGGAAAATCGTTTTCCTGAAAAGGAAACCTTTAGGAGGATGTTTACAACATCCTGTCAGTTTTGTCGTACCGTAATAAGCAAACGAGGTTTGCAGGTTATTCGATCCATGTTTGGATTAAAGCAAGCCTTAGGTTCTTGGAATTGTCGTTTTGATATAATCATAATGGTTTATGATTTAATTCAAAACGAAATGATTCTTGTGTATATATATAAGAGGGTTAGTGGGAGCGCACTGACAGTGGCTGTCCAAAAAAATAATGATAATATGTCATTTCTTGGAAATGATATTCCCATAAATAATCGGTGAAAGCTTAGCTTTCAATAAAACTCTCCGAGAAATCGTTCATTGAAAAATGTACGCGACCTAGTGTCTCATACGCTTTGAGCAAATAAAGTCACAAACAGGCCAATCCAAGTGATAGTCACTGGATTGAAGTTAAGAACATCCGTTAGTATCTGAGAGATCTAAGGATGATGTCTTAAACTATGGAGATGGAGAACTTGAAGTGACTGGGATCACTGTAGCAAGTTTCCTAACCGATAAAGACGACTAAAAGTCGCAAACGGTACTATACAGTTTGAAAAATTGTACAGTGAGCTGGAAATCTTCCAAGCAAGATACTTTTACCGAATAAACAACAAATGCGGGTTATTGCTGCAGCTGAGGAGGCAATAGAAGCCATTTGGGTCGATAAAAAATCTAATTAGATTAGATATAATTATGTTAGCAACTGAGCTAGGCATCAGCATAGGCTAAAGAATTAATGGTCTCATCAATGATCCAGATACATACTTCGATATTCATCAGATTCGTTCGGATCATACATCGTGGCGATGTGATGATCGAATAAATCGCATCAGATGATAATCATGCAAATCCGCTGACGAAAAACCTTCTCAGCAGTTTGAGCCAACCGTACATAGTTCGGGTCTTAGACACTTGAGTGACTGGCTATAGGCCAAGTGGGAGATTGTTGGACAGTTATGACCAATAGCGTCACTATTTGTACATATCATGGTGTTGTTGTACAAATTAACTATGTGACAAAGGAGATTGCTTTCTTATCATTTCTGATTAGATCACCTAGATGTATAAATGATAGGAGGTCCCTATGATTAGTTCCTGGATTGAGAATAATATGAGACAGATCAGTCCACGAAGGATTAATCATTAAATATCCCTTGTTAGAGTATTATCGAGATTGGACATCGATAAATACGTAAAAGACAAGTATTACACTTGTGCGCATTGTGAGGGCACAAACGGCATAGTTCTCATATATTTGGGTATAAGATATTCATGCAAGTGTAATAGGAGGTTGTGTTTTACAGATAGTACGGGAAACAGCTTCGCTCTGGATAGACCCCCTCGGAATTCCATTGGTAGTATGACTATGTGTCTATGGAAGTCCGAAATCAGGGTAGGTGTATTTGGTCTTAACCTGATACTTGCACCGCTAATACTTGCGACAATCAATATACTTTGGTTGCGGTCGTCCAGGGCTTTAATAGGTTCTGTGTACGCCTATGCTGGGTATATTGAGAATCGCAGTGTGTTGGGTGTGATGTCAAGACGGAAGTGTCACTCCAGTCATATGGAGATGATGGTCGCGTAGGATACGGTACTAGTACTCTTAAGTAATGCAGTCATCGGGATAAAATGACAAGGTCAGGTTTATCCGATTATAGAGACTAGTTACCAGACATCCGACATATGCTTCGTACGGGGCAGACACAATTCCAGCCCCAGGCCTAGCACGTGATCATCTGATATTGGATCGACATACACAATACTACGTATACTACGCCTGATATAGATCTCTTATTCCTGTAAGGATATTTCTGGAGAATTGGGTAGGCATGGCGCTTTGCTAGAAGCCAACCTTGTCTTGTAAATCGGTATAAACGTAGTACTAGGTACTTACGAGTTCGGATAGTCCGACAATCGAATTTACTGCCAACATATCCGGGGATCTCATGGGTTGATTCCCAAAGATTCAATGATGACGTATGACTCGCACTCTAATTTAATCTGGGATTAATTAGAAGAGAGAGAAAATTAATCTGGGATTACTAGCGGAGATATTTTATCTGGGATAAAATATCAATTAAAAAGAGATAACGATTAATTTGGAATTCATCGATTAAATAATATATTCGATATATTATACGAAATTGGATTTCGACGCCGAATTAAAATTAGATTTTAATTCGGGTGAAAAAATTAATTTAGAATTAATTCGTTAGCAATGTGAATAGTGATTTCGCTAGGCGTAATCATTTAATTGCGTCTCAACGGAAAATTCGTTAATTTAGAATTAGCAAACCCGAGCCCGGGATTGTTTGCGAGCGCATTCGCATTTCAAATTCGAGTGCGGCACGCAAGTCAAATCAAGCGTCAAATCGCTAGTCGCATCAACCGTCAAATCATTAGTCACTTTGAGTGATGTGACAACTTGTCACTTGATTTGTTTGATTGATGGATTGATTGATTGATGTGAGTTGATGTGAGTTGATGGCAAGCATTAATGGCTTGATTTTTGGTAAAATAATTAATTGATTTTTTGAAAATGAATTGTGTATTAGATTCACAAATTCTTTTTCCACCAACCTAACACAAATCGATCTCTCTCTCTTTTCATTTTTTGGAGCCAAAACTCTTCTCTTTCACTCGGCATTCACTGCCATTTTCTTGTTATATTTTTTGGGTAAAAATCGAGCAAAGGGAAGCAAAAGTGGTGAAATTTGTGGCAAATTTCTTGAGAGCTATCACTCCGAGAGACATGCGAATGTGATAGGGAAGTCCACCCATGAGCCGGGAATCGTTCGATAAAGCTTGGAGCTTACCGAAGGACCAAAACCGAGCCAAAAACCAGTGAGCTATGACAGTCATTGCCGAGCAATCCGTGAGGTAGAATTTCAGTTTTGTTTGTCTCCGCGTCGCTCAACTGATCGATATAAGTATTCTGCAACTTCGTTGATTTGTATTCACACATGTTTCATGCTTGTTTATGATCTTGGGACCTTAGCTAAAACCAACAGAGGAAGCATCTCAAAAAGTGATGGAGTAAAAAAAAACAAAAAAACCGTCTGAGATCCGAGTTATTAAGTCCGTATGGGTGTTTTAACACCTAGTGCCCTAAAGCCAACTGGTTTGGGAGTCACTGGCCCAAAACTCGCTACTTGGATCAAGGATGTTGCAAAAATATATATATCTGAAGTCTGAGTAATTAAGTCTATAGGGGTGTTTAACACCTGGTGCCCTAAAGCCAACTGGTTTGGGAGCCACCGACCCAACACTCGCTACATAGATGGAAGATATTGTATATAAATAAATAAAAAATTAATATCAAAGAAAAAAATCAGAAAATGAGAAAAATTATTCCACTGCTGCAAAAAGGTGTGAATTCTTATAAAACTTTAGGACAAAAATATTAGTCTCTTATCAACTGCACTTGTGACTGTTGTGGGCAAAAATGAGTTGATTAATATTTTATTGGCTATATATATGGAGAATGGTAAATATAATCGGAGAATTTACTTATTCGGTAATTTAGAAAGAAAGAAAACAACTAGTGACTTGGAGTAGAAGTTTCACCTGATTAGTCACTAACTTCTTTATTCTCTTTTCTCTTGTCTTCTTGCTTTTGTGTGCATTAGTTTCACAACCTTTTTACTTTTGTAAAATGTTTGTAGGTATCATTGTTGTAAACCATCACGAGACTACAACTTGTCCACTAGGGACACCTAGGGGTTTAAAGGCTTGTTGCATATGCTAAATGCAACTGTGATCCCTACGAAAGTGGCTTAGTTAAATTTTAAGGTTGTTTATGTATTTTATTTTTTGTTTGCTCGAGGACTAGCAAAATGTTATGTTTGGGGGTGTGATGAGTGGTAAATGTATCACTATTTCCCACTCATTTGACCTAATATTTTGTATAGTTTCTTGAGTTTTGTCAATATTTTGATGTGTTTTGTGTTATTTTGTAGATAAATAAAGTTTCAGGACTCTCTAGAGGTGATTTGAGACTAAAACAGTGAAAAAGGGCACAAAAGGGCAATTTTGTAAATTTGCGTGTCGCGACACGTAGGCTGCCTTGCAACCCCTAACGTCCGCCGGGTCCACATGTCAGAATCTGTGAAGTTTGACTTTACTAACGTGCGTCGTGCCACGTGTCACCATCATAGCCGATCTGCTAACGTGCTCCATGCCACGTGTCATCATCCAATGGTGCTGACAATCGCCATCTCCACGTGTTGCCATGTGTCACCCCAAGTGTTAGCCACGTCATCGCCATGTCGGCAGAAGACCGAGTCAACTTTTCCATATCATCGCCACGTCATCATCAGCCAATCACAATGTGCCTCGTGTCATCATTCTATGGTGACGACAATCACTATCGCCACCTGTCACCACGTCAGTGCCACATCATCGCCACATCAGCATAATCATTGAGTTGCCAGCCGCCTTTCCACTTGTCACCTTATCACCTTATCAATAAAGCCACGTGGCAGATAAGAATCTGAAGCCGACGAATCAGAGAGCGACACGTTAGCGCGTCGAGACGCAATAAGAAACTTGCGACGCGAGGGGGTTACCGAGGCCTATAAATTGAGCTCAAAATTTCAGTTTCAGATGTACCTTCGTCTCTGAATTCTCTGATGCAAATAATGAGTTTTCTACCTAGTTTCTTTTTAATTTCATTTTTGTAATTAATTTTAATTACGTTGTGTAATAGTAATTTACTTTTGTAATAGTAATAGTAATTTACCTTTTTTAACTTTTACAGTTTTTACTATTCAACCATGAAGAGGTAACTTCACCCTACTAGGGTGAAAGGTAATTCTTTTACTATTGTTATTTAGATTAATCTCCCTTAATTATAATATATTCACTATTTAAAATTTGACTTAATAAGGATACCGCTATATTGGTCGGTTGGTAATTCATTTTAAACTGGTTTAAACCTGACTAAGCAAGGATACCGCCAGATTTGTCGTGTTGGACAATTATGACCCATAGCGTCACTATTTGTACAGATCATGGTGTTGTTGTACAAATTAACTATGTGACCAAGGAGATTGCTCTCTTATCATTTGTGATTAGATCACCAAGATATATAAATGATTGGAGGTCCTTATGATTTTTTCCTGGATTGAGATGATATGAGACAGTATCAATCCACGAAGGATAAATCATTAAATATCCCTAGTCAGAGTATTATCGAGATTGGACATTGATAATGCGAAAAATACTATTATTACACTTGTGCGCGTTGTGAGGGCATAACGGCATAGTTCTCATATATTTGGGTATAAGATACTCTTGAAAATGTAATAGGAGGTTGTGTTTACCGATAGTACGGGAAACAGCTTCGCTCTGGATAGACCCCTCGGAATTCCATTGGTAGTATCATTATTTGTCTATGGAAGTCCGAAATCAGGGTAGGTGTATTTGGTCTTAACCTGAGACTTGCACCGCTAATACTTGCGATAATCAATATACTTTGGTTTTGGTTGTCCAGGGCTTTAACAGGTTCTGTGTACGCCTCTGCTGGGTATATTGAGAATCGTAGTGTGTTGGGTGTGATGTCAAGACGGAAGTATCACTCCAGTCATATGGAGATGATGATCGCGCAGGGATACAAAACTGGTTCTTTAAAGGTTGCAACCATCGGGATAATATGACTTGGTCATGATTATCCTATAATAAAGAGACTAGTTGCTAGTGATCCGATATATGCTTCGTACGGGGCAGACACTGTACCAGCCCCAGGCCTTGCATGTGATCATCTTATACTGGATCGAAAAAAGCAATACTACGTATACTACGCCTGATATAGATCGCTTATTCCTGTAAGCATGTTTCTGGAGAATTGGGTAGGCATGGAGCTTTGCTAGAAGCCAACCTTGTCTTATAAATCGGTACAAATGTAGTACGAGGTACTTATATGTTCGAATAGTCCGACAACCGGATTTACTGCCAACATATCTGGGGATCTCATGGGCCCCTTCCCGAAGATTCACCGATGACGTATGACTCACACTTTATTAATCCGGGATTAATTAATGATGAGAGAGAAAATTATTCTGGGATTAATTACGGAGATATTTTATATGGGATAAAATATCATTCAAAGAGAGAAAATGATTAATTTAGAATTAATCGATAAATTAATATATTCGATATATTAAACGAAATTGGATTTCGACGCAGAATTAAAATTAGATTTTAATTCGGGCGAATGAGTTAAATTAGAATTAATTCGTTAGCGACGTGAATAGTGATTTTGCTATGCATAATCATTTAATTATGTCCCAACGAAAAATTCGTTAATTTAGAATTAGCAAACCCGAGCCCGCGAGTGTTTGCGAGCATATTCGCATTTCGAATTCGAATACGGCACGCGAGTCACATCAAGCGTCAAATCATTAGTCACTGTTGGACAAAATGACCCATAGCGTCACTATTTGCACAGATCATTGTGTTGTTGTAGCAAATTAACTATGTGACAAGGAAATTGCACTCTCATCATTTATGATTAGATCACCATATATAATAAATGAAGAGAGGTCCCTATGATTAGTTCCTGGACTGAGAATGATATGAGACAGTATCAGTCCCCGAAGGATTAATCATTAAATATCCCTAGCCGGAGTATTATCGAGACTGGACATCGATAATGCGGAATAGGCTAGTATTGCACTTGTGTGCACGTTGTGAGGGCACAACGGCATAGTTCTCATATATATGTGTTGGAGACTTATGCAAGTGCGATAGGAGGTCGTGTTTCACCGATAGTACGGGAAACAGCTTCGCTCTGGATAGACCCTTCGGAATCCCATTGGTATTATGACTATGTGTCTATGGGAGGCCGAAATCAAGGTAGGTTTGTATAGTCTTAACCTGAGACTTACATCGCTAATACTTACGATAATCGATAGACTTTGGTCTTGGTGGTACAGGCTTTAACCGGTTCTGCGTACACTACTTCTGGGTTTATCAGAGAGTCGTAGTGTATTGGATGTGATGTCAAGACGGAAGTATCACTCCAGTCATAGTGGAGATGATGTCACGCTGGATACGGTATTAGTGCTCTTAAATGATGCTGCGCGGGCCATCGGGATATTATGACAAGGTCATGTATATCCGATTATAGAGACTAGTTACCAGACATCCGACATGTGCTTCGTACGGGGCAGACACTTATCCAGCCCAGGCCTAGCACGTGACTATCCGATACTGGGCCGATATGCACAATACAATGGTATACTACGCTTGATACAGATCTTAATATTCTTAGATGAATATGACGGAGAATTAGGTAGACTTGGTGTTTTGCTAAAAGCCAACCTTGTCTTGTAAATCGGTAAAACGTAGTACTTGGTACTCACGTGTTCGGATAGTCCGACGACCAATTTGACTGCCAAGATATCCGGGGATCTCATGGGTCGCTTCCCAAAGATTCACCGATGACGTATGACTCGCACTTATATTAATCTCGATTAATATGATGAGAGAGAGAATTAATCTGGGATTAATTTCGGAGACACTTTATCTAGGATAAAATATCAATTGAAGAGAGAGAAATATGATTTGGAATTAATCGAGGAATTAATATATTTGATATATTAAACGAAATTAGATTTCGACGCGGAATTAAAATTAGATTTTAATCGGGCGAGCGAATTAATTTAGAATTAATTTGTTAGCGACGTGAATAGTGATTCGCTAGGCGTAATTATTTAATTCTCGTCGCGACGGAAATGCGTTAATTCGGAATTAGCGAAACCGAGCCCGAAAGTGTTTGCGGACACATTCGTATTTTGAAACGGGTGGAATCCGCAAATCACATCGCGATATCTCATTACTTGACACGATAGATGATGGATGTATCTAGTCACCTTTATGGGATGATACATTGTCTCTATTCTCAATGTGAGATAATGATGGCATATAATGAATTTTCCTTTGGAGGGAAAACCTTTCACGGTTTTTTTTGAAGGGTTTTTTAATTAAAAATTCATTTTGGTATTTGAATATCTTATCATTGCTTTTTTCATTTTGGTCTCTCATTTGATTTGGAATTAATCGAGGAATTAATAATTTTGATATATTAAACGAAATTGATTTCGACTCGGAATTAAAATTAGATTTTAATTCGGGCGAGCGAATTAATTTAGAATTAATTCGTTAGCGACGTGAATAGTGATTTCGCTAGGCGTAATTATTTAATTCTCGTCGCGACGGAAATGCGTTAATTCGGAATTAGCGAAACCGAGCCCGAAAGTGTTTGCGGACACATTCGTATTTTGAAACGG
>SKCR01007567.1:0-55809 GCA_019454045.1 Zanthoxylum bungeanum | reverse complement strand
GAAATAACCCTAAAACCCACCCTAAAACAGTGAGCAAACAACCCCAAAAAATCACCAAAACAGTCCCTTATTTCCTATAAAACAGTGACCAGAAAACACCCTTAAACAGCAGCAAAACAGTGGCAAAATGGGGCGAAAACAGCAGTCTGAGCAGTGAAAACAGCGAGGAAAAAAGTGAACCAGCGAACCAGAAAAGTTGTGGAGTGATAGCCCTTCCGACGGCCATGAAACGCGAGTTCGAAAGTCGACATAAAAGGTTAGACCTGAAGGTATTTTCCACATTCGTTTTCTGTTTTATTTGTATTATTTATTGAATATTGCTTGCATGATTGTTATGTTGAAATGCATGTTGTGGCCCTTGAGTAGATAAATATGCATGGATTATGAGATATTGTATGTTGTGGCTTTGGAATAAAATTAAAGATGTGTCAACTCTCGCGGTATATCGGATGGAAACCTAGACATAAATTTCATAGCCGATTCCGAATGGATGGTAGTATGATCTGCACTCGGGATACAACTTCACGTACCGCTTGAGTAAACGACACTTTCTTTTGTTTTATATTGCTTTGATTTATTTATTTTTCGTCATTTGAATTCCGCATGTTATTTGTATGCATGATACAATCGAGCGCATGGGCTTAGTAAGTCGGATTAAAGGTCCCCTATTTGGAGGGGTTAAAATCATTTACCACGATGTTTTGCCGCGCCGGTTGATGTGTGTTCGGTTGGATATAAGATATGTTCAATCGGGCATACTAAGTTTGATGTGATTGTCTTTATTTTTGTATGTATGATACAATCGAGCGCATGGGCTTAGTAAGTCAGATTAAAGGTCCCTTATTTGGAGGAGTTAAAATCCTTTACCACGATGCTTTGCCGCGCCGGTTGATGTGTGTTCGGTTGGATATAAGATATGTTCAATCGGGCATATTAAGTTTGATGTGATTGTCTTTATTTTTGTATGTATGATACAATCGAGCGCATGGGCTTAGTAAGTCGGATTAAAGGTCCCCTATTTGGAGGGGTTAAAATCCTTTACCACGATGCTTTGCCGCGCCGGTTGATGTGTGTTCGGTTGGATATAAGATATGTTCAATCGGGCAGATTAAGTTTGATGTGATTGTCTTTATTTTTGTATGCATGATACAATCGAGCGCATGGGCTTAGTAAGTCGGATTAAAGGTCCTTTATTTGGAGGGGTTAAAATCCTTTACCACGATACTTTGTCGCGCCGGTTGATGTGTGTTCGGTTGGATGTAAGATATGTTCAATCAGACATACTAAGTTTGATATAGTTATCTTTATCTTTGTATGCATTATAACGAAAGGCGCATGGGCTTATTGTGTTGGATTAAAAGGTTCTCTGTTTAGGAAGAAAAGACTAAAAGGCTACCTTTACCACGATATTTTCCGTGTCTTTCATCTATTGATTGCATCGTTTATCCCTATCTTGGCTCGACCTATTGTCATTGGTGTACCCATACTCCCAGCCCATCACACCTTGAAGCCCCTTAGCGCACACGCACAAAGTCCCATGCCTTCACGCTAACCACTCCTTCAGCCACGCACCACACAAAAAACCATAAGTAGCTCTCTTACATCAACACGTAACCCTCATGTCCTTAAGCCATTCACGTCAAACTGCACCCATCCTTCATGTCGAATACATGCAAACAGCCTCTAGACTTCACGGTAAAAAAGCCCCTTCACAGCAGCTCAACTCTCACGTAAGACCCCTCATCAACTATCAGCCACCCTAGCATCATCCCTCACTGCCCTCATAAAGAACCTCACCGCTTCAACCCCTCAACAACTGCCTCACCTCACGTCCTAGCCTCTACACTCCACAAACCTTCAACGCCACACCGCTTCACCAAGCATAATTAGCGCCACATAGCCTAGACAACTCACACGAATTGACCACACTGCCAAAAGCAATCAGCAACACACCCCTCACTGCCCAGTTCTATGCCTCTCACTGCCCAGTTTAGTCACCTATCCACTGCCTGAAACCGCGCCCTAAACGCCACCTATTAGTCTCAGCCCGCACGTAAGGCCAGCTACACCATTCATGCATGTATCATGAAATCCCACATGGTTATTCTTATCTTTGTACGCATCATAATGAAAAGCATGTTTATTCCATTGGTTGCATCATTTACCTTAGTCTTGGCTTAACGTATTACAATTCATATACCTATGTCATGATAACATTTGAGTATTATTTCTTGTGGTATATCGGATGGAAACCCAGACATAAATTCCGTAGCCGATTCCGAATGGACGGTAGTGCGGTCTATACTTGGGATACAATTCCACGTACCACTTGGAAAAGTGCTCACATGTGTGCTTGTGTGGTTAGTATGTGTGCTTGTGTTTTCGTGAATATAATATGCCAATGAAGTTGTATGTTCGTTGCTACTTTGATCTACTTTCAAGCATGCAATCTTAGATGTGAAATATATGTAAATTTAGGTGTAAGTTTTATTTTGTACATGTGAATTTAGAAGCATGATACTCTTGGAAATTAGTGTTACTTAAGCTTGATTAAATTATTACATAAATCCTTTCATTATAAGTGACATAAGTAAGGGACCATTCTGAACCCAACGGTTTGAGGTCTTCCCTTGCGAGGGGTGAGTGCGGCCTTAAATCTCATTTTCCCGGTTCACACCGGGTGGCGACTCCATTATTCTCCGGTTTAGTCCCCCGCGGGCTACTCCGTACTCCCAACTAGGCCGCGAGCCTATGACAGCATGCGTCGCCCAGTTTATGTGTCCCCACAGTCTGGCGACTCCACTGGGGATAGAGAATCGGCCCCGAAATATTGTCTTGTAATGTTTGGATTTATGTTTTAATTGACCGTGTCTAAAGTGGATAAAATGGGGGTTTAATCAAAGGCATTTTGAGGCTAGGTAATGGTTTGGTGTCTTCCTTCATTCACTACCTTTCTAGAAGGAAAAGATGTGAAGGCACCTATATAGCCATCTACTCGTAGCCTATTGTGATGGACTAATTTGGAGGACTCGTTGTTTATTCCTGACACCAAGCGATAAGAGCCTAAGAGGCTTGGGTATTTAAGTGAGCCTCGCTCCACCTTCCCTCTGGGGAATCTACAACGGGAAATCCATTTGACAGTCAGTCACACACCATAGCTCATTGGCACGTACCTTAGTGTATAAAAAAGGGTGCGCTCGCTTGGTTGCTCGAACCCTTGATTGGGGAGACCTAGTTGTGGGCCATCCTTCGCCGATGAGAGCCTTTGTCTACACTTCTGCGAACCCACCATAGACCAGGATTGTATGGTAAAAGTAAAAATTATTTCCTTGAGTATGAGCTTGTGGACCATCCTCATTTGGATGCAGTTGGACCATTGTCAGAAATGCAGACTTGCTGGGCCATTTAAACTGGGACGAGTTCTTACCTTATGACCATTGGGCCCAAAGCTTCTGAAATGTTGATGGGCCATTCTGTAGAAATTATTGTTTTATGTTTGCATTATCTTTCTTTTATGTTCGTGTTTTGGACCATCGTTATTTGGATGCAGTTGGACCTTTTGTCAAGAGATGTGAACTTGTTGGGCCATTTAAACTGTGACGAGTTCGTGTCCTTTGACAGTTGGGCCAAAGGCTTCTAAAATTCCGATGGGCCATTTTATGTATTGGCCTTTTATCATCTGAAGTTATTTGGTTATGTTATCGCGAAGTGTAAACCTGTTGGGCCATTTCAACTGGGACAAGTTTGCACCGCGCAATAATAAGATTGAACACTTTAAAATGATAATGGGCCAATTAGTGAAAATTATTTTATAAGCTTATTTATTCCATACATCGCATACATGACATGCACTCATGCATACACGCATCATGCTAACCCCCTTTGTGTTAAAAGCCATCATAGATACCCGTTGGGTTGGGGGAAGACTTGTCAGAAGACCATCAGCCAATATGAATGAGTCAGCCAACGAGGGATCCCGCCTAGATCAATTGGAGACCAAAATAACAGGAATTATTGAGATATTGCAAGCTCTGACTAATGTTGTGGCCAGTTTGACCGCACTCTATATAGCCGATAACAGAGAGATGAACAATCAGAATGGAAAGACCATTGGGGAACCTTCGGAGACCAAACTCCCTCCTTTCGATATCACCTCTATCAGAAACAGACGATTCTCCAATCTTGGTAGACCTTTGTCAAAGGTGTTTAAGAAACTGAAGATGCAAGGACTTCTAAAACCCTTAAAACCTAGACCACTTCCTAACCCTGTGCCACCGTACCTCAACCTAAATCAGTATTGTTACTTCCACCAAGAAAGGGGCCATGAAACTAATAACTGCATCTGCCTTAGGCATGAAATCCAAAACCTCATTGATGCCCATAAAATACCCAACCCGGAAAAAGAACAAGCCAACATACACAAAAAACCTCCACCTACCCACATTATTGACTCCGGCCTACCCGACAATCTTGTCTTCCCAACCCACAACTACCAAACTTCTTGCACGGGGATACGAGGCAACAGTGGTAAAAGTGAAATAAAGCAAATGGAGGATCTTTGGGAAAACCTCTCAGACAGTGATGAGACGGGGGTTGCAAAAGGAAAAGTGAATGGGAAGAAGAACTACTGTACCTGGAGAAATTGATGGTTGAAGGAAATAAGAAAGCAAGGGAAAAAAAGTTGCAATTTATGGAGATGTTTGTCTCCCAGATCTTATTCAGTTGTGATCCAGTATTCATTAATAGAGACATTGATTTTGTTTAATTGTTCGAACCTTTTCTTAATGATAATAAAGATGTTCATTTCGTTAACTTGCCTGAGTCTCTGCAACATGAGTATATTTGACAAAAGTATTCAACCTTGGTACTATGATACTCAGCGATATTTCGAACCCGGTGAATTTTTGGAAGAAGCAAGCAGAAAAGACAGGATGGCCATTCAGCAATGGGAAACGGGACAGTGAAACTATCAGATTTAGAGGAGAATGAGTTCACCGAGCCGATCGACGTGGACAGATTGAAACAGTACTTTACTTGAGGAAGAAAAGACCGAGCAGTCACCAAGGGAATTGGCGGAAGACCTAACCCAACGGGATAAGAAACACATGCATGCATGCATACACGTAACCCATTTCGCATTCCTTTTGTGTTTGTTTTGTTTTGTGTTCACAGGTTTTGAAGAAGAAAAGAGAAAGCGACAAAGACAAGCCATTCAGAAACAGCGAAAGCACAGTATCGGATTTGGGTAATAATCTGAGGGTTAAGGCCAGCATTGGTGTTAGATTCAGGTATTAATTTGAGGGTTGAGGCCCACATTGATGTTGGTATTGAGGAGTAATCCCAGGGTTGAGGCCCACATGAGTTTGAGTTTTGGGAATGGATCTCAGGGGGTGAAGCCCATATTATCAGAAGATGACGGAAGAATTCTGTGGAATGAGTGAAAAAAAAAATTTGAGAGAGAGAAATCTTTGATAGTTAGACATATGTCCGGTGATGGCATTGTTTGCTGTAGGGAGAAGCTTTAGAAACGATAAGTGTGAGACGTGCTCTCGTCCGATATTCTGAATGGATTGATCTCAGCTGGACTCGCGAGCACTTGATTACAGGATCTCAACAGTGGAAACCTGAGTGGTTGGCAAGATGACTAGCCGAAGGGATGATGGATCGGTGAATGACCGTTTGCCTGGATGTCCACCCTGGTTTACTTATGCTACGATATATGATATGGTTGGGAACAAAGAAAGTCTCTGAAAAGAAAAGAAAAAATAGACCGCCTATAACCGATAAGCGTGAAGCTACCCATGGGCGAGTATTAGGACCACCATGAGGAGAAATGCTACCTTAAAGGGTAGGTGTGTCAAAAAAAAAAGAATGTAAAGAAAGAGACGAAAGAAAAAAAAAGAAGAAGATCATATCATGTTAAGTATGACGAAGTAATCACAGAGTGTGATCGAGACATCTAGATTGGTTAGACCCACCGATCTGATTCTCTGAAACGAAATCATCGAGTTGGCTCACTTAAGGAATAAGCTGCGAAAGAGCCTTGGCGCACACACACTAGGAGTCTAGTTCAGATCACCTATTCAGAGGATCGGAGTTGAGTGTATCAAGTACTTTGAAGGTTCTTAGGTTTCGATGCGAAAGCAGTCGTTGAGGACGAGAATATGTCTAGCTATCAGGATTATCTCATGAGGCAATTTAATATGTTGAAATGACACATTAGCATTAGCATCAGTCTTGCTGGGTATGGCACTCTTGGGGCGAAACCCACATTATCATTATTAGTCTAGTCGAGTATGGCACTCTGGGGACGAGGCCCATTTCCGTATCAATTTGGGACGAGGTCCATATCAGTATCAGTTTGGGACGAGGTCCATATCAGTATCAGTTTGGGGCGAGGCCCACATCAGTATCAGCATGGGGGCGAGGGCCATATCAGTATCAGTATGGGGCTAGGCCCATATCAGTATCAGTTTTGGGGGCGAGGCCCATATCAGTAACAGTTCGGGGGCGAGGCCCATATCGTTATCAGAACCAGTCTTGCCGGGTATGGCACTCTAGGGGTTGAGGACCACATCTTTATCAATACTAGTCTTGCCGAGTATGGCACTCTGGGGGCAGGGCCCACATCCTTATCAGAATCAGTCATGCTTGGTATGGCACTCCAGGGCCGAGGCCTACGTCATCATCAGTATCACTTTTGAGGATGAGTCCCAGGGTCGAGGCCCGCAACAGTATCAGCAGTTTTGGGGATGCGTCCAGGGTTGAGGCCCACTTCATCATATTGGCAGTTTTGGGGATGCGTCCCAGAGTTGAGGCCCATATTTTATCAGCATTTTTGGGGATGCATCCCAGGGTTGTAAACCTACTGCATCAGTTTGGGGATGCGTCCCCGGGCCGAGGCCCATTTTGTCAGCGGTATTGGGATGCGTCCCAGGGCCGAGGCCCCCGTTGTCGGTTGCAGTTATCGGGATACGTCCCAGGGTCGTGGACCTACTGCATCATATTTTGGGGATGCGTCCCCGGGCCGAGGCCCATTTTACCAGGGGTATTGGGATGCGTCCCAAGGTCGAGGCCCCCGTTGTTGGTTGCAGTTATTGGGATGCGTCCCAGGGTCGTGGACCCACTGCATCAGTTGGGGATGCGTCCCCGGGCCGAGGCCCATTTTGTCAGCGGTATTGGGATGCGTTCCAGGGTCGAGGCCCCCGTTGTCGGTTGCAGTTTTTGGGATGCGTCCCAGGATCGAGGTCCACTGCATCATCAGCTCGGCGGAGCAGCAGACAAGTCAGGTGACAACTGGCGAGCCAGGTAAGTAAAAATGCATTGCATAACTTTGATAGGATTGTTCAAAGTCACACACTGCACAAGTCCCATCAAAGTGGGGGCGACTGTAGGCATTGTATTTTTGCATGTGAAACCCG
Organism: Zanthoxylum bungeanum; assembly: GCA_019454045.1. NCBI lineage: Eukaryota > Viridiplantae > Streptophyta > Magnoliopsida > Sapindales > Rutaceae > Zanthoxylum > Zanthoxylum bungeanum. The sequence goes on along the minus strand of SKCR01007567.1, from coordinate 48,388 downwards.
ATAATGAGTCTCAGTTGGAGGCACTACTTTTTTAGTCGAGGAAGTTGCGGGAAACGATCGTCGGAAGGGAATCAGCATTTTGTTAGTTCTTATTCGCTGGATTAACTTCGGGTTCGCTTGTTGGACCTCCGTGTTAAAACACATGTCACAAATTAAAAATAATTAAAACATTTAAAACACATGTCACAAATTTTAATTAAAACCAATTGAAATTAAATTAAAGTTAAAACGAAACCAATTAATTTAATTAACATTGAAAATTTAATAACTAATTAAATTGAAATGAAATTAAACCAAATTTAATTAAAACGAATTAAAGTGAAATTAAATTTAATTAAAGCTAATTAAATACAATGGAATTAAAATTAAACTAAAATACAATTGAATTAAAACTAAACTAAAATACAATTGAATTAAATTAAAACGTAATTAAATTAAATCTTAATCAAATTAAATTCACAAATTAAATCCAATTAAATTAATTCCAATACAAATTAAATAAAACAAATTAAATTTAAATTTAAATTAAATAATTCACTTCCAAATTAAAATCAAATCAAAATAAATTCATTCATAATTTAATAAATCACTCACCAATTTAAAAGAAATTCCCACCTAAAATATAAATATTATTGCCTAAAATAAATTAAGTAAATCCCTCACTAATTAATTGATTTTATTTCCTTAAATCCATGCAAACCCTAACCCTACCCTCTCACTATAAATATAACACAAAATTGCAACCTTATTCCTCCCTCAACTACTTCACCCTCACGGCACAAACAATAAACTAAAAACAAATAAACCCTAAAGCTTGGCTTCCATATCCTCACTGTGCATGAGACACTCTCACAAAAAATAAACAAAAGCCACACAGCACTCACCAAAAACCTAAAAGACTCAGCAGCGCAGCAGCCTATTACACCCTACAGCCCTCACGCCCTGCAGACCTTCAGCGCACGAACAGCCCCATAGCCCCCTCAAATTCACACACAGCCTGCTCCTTCAACGCCCTTCAACACCATCACCCACTCGCCAGCCCAGCCAATCTTCACGCACAAGACTTTCAACCACCGACTGAAACATACACGTAGCCACAGGCCTCTCATGAAACAAACTCACGCCTCAAGCCATAGCCTTCACAAACACAAGCTCCTCACGTTAAACCAAAGCTCACCAACGCCTCTCACACAATTTCCATGCCCCTATCCATTACCCTACACAAATAACGCCCAAAACCAATGCGCACAGCAGACACCAAAGTCCACCCCCCTGACCGACACCTAACCCTCACTCAAAGCCACCAACCGACCAAAGCCCCCTAAACCATGAGCAAATAAAGCCACAAACGCACCCTCACTGACCAACAAAACAAAACAAAAAATAAACCCTCAACCAACGTGAAACCAGAACCCCTAAACTGCCCCCAAAGTCACTAAATCAACGTGAAGAAATAACCCTAAAACAGTGAGCAAACAACCCCAAAAATGTGTCAACTCTCGTGGTATATCGGATGGAAACCCGGATATAAATTTCATAGCCGATTCCGAATGGACGGTAGTATGATCTGTACTCGGGATACAACTCCATGTACCGATTGAGTAAACGACACTTTCTTTTGTTTTATATTGCTTTGATTTATTTATTTTTCGTCATTTGAATTCCGCACGTTATTTGTATGCATGATACAATCGAGTGCATGGGCTTAGTAAGTCGGATTAAAGGTCCCCTATTTGGAGGGGTTAAAATCCTTTACTACGATGCTTTGCCGCGCCGGTTGATGTGTGTTCGGTTGGATATAAGATATGTTCAATCGGGCATACTAAGTTTGATGTGATTGTCTTTATTTTTTTATATATGATACAATCGAGAGGATGGGCTTAGTAAGTTGGATTAAAGGTCCCTTATTTGGAGGGGTTAAAATCCTTGACCACGATGCTTTGCCGCGCCGGTTGATGTGTGTTCGGTTGGATATAAGATATGTTCAATCGGGCATACTAAGTTTGATGTGATTATCTTTATTTTTGTATGTATGATACAATCGAGCGCATGGGCTTAGTAAGTCGGATTAAAGGTCCCCTATTTGGAGGGGTTAAAAACCTTTACCACGATGCTTTGCCGCGCCGGTTGATGTGTGTTTGGTTGGATATAAGATATGTTCAATCGGGCATACTAAGTTTGATGTGATTGTCTTTATTTTTGTATGCATGATACAATCGAACGCATGGGCTTAGTAAGTCGGATTAAAGGTCCCCTATTTGGAGGGGTTAAAATCCTTTACCACGATGCTTTGCCGCGCCGGTTGATGTGTGTTCGGTTGGATGTAAGATATGTTCAATCGGACATACTAAGTTTGATATAGTTATCTTTATCTTTGTATGCATTATAACGAAAGGCGCATGGGCTTATTGTGTTGGATTAAAAGGTTCTCCGTTTAGGAAGAAAAGCCTAAAAGGCTACCTTTACCACGATATTTGCCGTGTCTTTCATCTATTGATTGCATCGTTTATCCATGTCTTGGCTCGACCTATTGTCATTGGTGTACCCATACTCTCAGCCTATCACACATTGAAGCCCCTTAGCGCACACGCACAAAGTCCCCTGCCTTCACGCTAACCACTCCTTCAGCCACGCACCACACAAAAAACCATAAGTAGCTCTCTTGCATCAACACGTAACCCTCACGTCCTTAAGCCATTCACGTCAAACTGCACCCATCCTTCACGCCGAATACATGCAAACAGCCTCTAGACTTCACGGTAAATAAGCCCCTTTCACAGCAGCTCAACTCTCACGTAAAACCCCTCATCAACTATCGGCCACCCTAACATCATCCCTCACTGCCCTCATAAAGAACCTCACCGCTTCAACCCCTCAACAGCTGCCTCACCTCACGTCCTAGCCTCTACACTCCACAAACCTTCAACGCCACACCACTTCACCAAGCATAATCAGCGCCACATAGCCTAGACAACTCACACGAATTGACCACACTGCCACACGCAATCAGCAACACACCCCTCACTGCCCAGTTCTACGCCTCTCACTGCCCAGTTTAGTCACCTATCCACTGCTTGAAACCGTGCCCTAAACGCCACCTATTAGTCTCAGCCCGTACGTAAGGCCAGCTACACCATTCATGCATGTATCATGAAATCCCACATGGTTATTCTTATCTTTGTATGCATCATAATGAAAAGCATGTTTATTCCATTGGTTGCATCATTTACCTTAGTCTTGGCTCAACATATTACAATTCATATACCTATGTCATGATAACATTTGAGTATTATTTCTTGTGGTATATCGGATGGAAACCCAGACATAAATTCCGTAGCCGATTCCGAATGGACGGTAGTACGGTCTGTACTTGGGATACAATTCCACGTACCACTTGGAAAAGTGCTCACATGTGTGCTTGTGTGGTTAGTATGTGTGCTTGTGTTTTCGTGAATATAATATGCCAATGAAGTTGTATGTTCGTTGCTACTTTGATGTACTTTCAAGCATGCAATCTTAGATGTGAAATATATGTAAATTTAGGTGTAAGTTTTATTTTGTACATGTGAATTTAGAAGCATGATACTCTTGGAAATAAGTGTTACTTAAGCTTGATTAAATTATTACATAAATCCTTTCATTACAAGTGACATAAGTAAGGGACCATTCTGAACCCAACGGTTTGAGGTCTTCCCTTGCGAGGAGTGAGTGCGGCCTTAAATCTCATTTTCCCGGTTCACACCGGGTGGCGACTCTATTATTCTCCGGTTTAGTCCCTCGCGAGCTACTCCGTACTCCCAACTAGGCCGCGAGCCTAGGACAGCATGCGTCACCCAGTTTCTGTGTCCCCACAATAAAATATCATTAAAAGAGAGATAACGATTAATTTGGAATTAATCGATTAATTAATATATTTGATATATTAAACGAAATTGGATTTCAACGCGGAATTAAAATTAGATTTTAATTCGGGCAAACGAATTAATTTAGAATTAATTCGTTAACGACGTGAATAGTGACTTCGCTAGGCGTAATCATTTAATTACGACGCAACGGAAAATTCATTAATTTGGAATTAGCGAACCTGAGCCCGAGATTCTTTGCGAGCGCATTCACATTTCGAATTCGAGTGCGGCACGCAAGTCAAATCAAGCGTCAAATCGCTAGTCGCATCTAGCGTCACATCAAGCGTCAAATCTTGTCACTTTGAGTGATGTGACACTTGATTGATTGATGTGATTAAATGATGGGAGTTGTTGAAAGCCTTTTAAAAGCTTGAATGAAATTTATTATTTTTAATTACTTTGACTTTTGGAAAGCAAAATGGGTATATGTTTTTTAGAAATTCATTTTACCAAAATAATTACACATTTTTCATCTCTCTCTTCTCTCTTTTCTCTCTACATCTCACGCCCAGAGGGCTGTGTATTTTCCGGTTTCTGGTTTTCCAAAAACCGTGAATGAGGGAAGCTTGAGTGTGGATTTTTTGTGGCAAAAATCAAGAGAGCTAGCACTCCGAGAGACATGCGAAGGTGATAGGGAAGTCCACCAATGAGTCGGGAGTCGTTTGACGAAGCTTGGAGCTTGTTCAAGGACCTCAAAAGCCGAAATCGTGGAGATGGAAAACTGCCACTGCCGAACCAGTGAAGAGGAGAAAATCAGATTTTTGTTCGTCTCCTCGTCGCTCAACCGATCGATGTGAGTATTCCGCAACTTTGTTGATTTGTATTCGCACATATTTCATGCTTGTTTATGATCTTGGGACCTTAATAAGAACCAACACTCGGATAATATTTTCTTATAACAATAGTATTCCAGTTCGCGGGTTGATATGTGTGATCAGTGCTTGAGACTGTGGCCATAGCGGAAGAATCATGTGATATTCTTGGGTTAGCACAATTCATGACACTATCAACATCATACCTCTGACCATATAGGTAGACACTTTTCGTACCCTAGGTCAATAGGTGGGGATACAGTGAGGCGAAGGACCGTATCATATGTAAATCGCATACAGAATGGGTATATATATCTTTCCTTCTCATTTGGGGGCCTTGGCATGTTGCTAGATGTCAACCTTGGTCATTGAAATCAAACGACCATCTGATCAGAGGATAATTTATGTTTGATTAAATTATCACGATTCATTTCATGTCCAACTTAAGGGGAACCCAAAAGGTCACACATAATAAAGTCGAAATCAATGGTTAACCGTGCACAATACAAATATAACAGCATATATGATTGCTGTAGGAATTGTTCATAAATGGTTCAATGTGTTTAATTATTGAACAGATCATGTATGAGGTTCCATAATGGCTTAGGGATTGGTGAATGACGATGTGGGCACTTCGGGAATTAGAATTAAAAAAAAATTAATATTCACGTGAATAGGAAAAAAAAATTCTATTATTTGTTTTGAATTCCAATTCGGCCCAAACTCTTATTAGGGTTCTATAATCTCATTAAACCACTAAATTAAGATCCAATGGCTAAGATTAAATTAGCTTTTATCCCACATCAGATTCTTAATTAATTATGTTGTCTTTGGAGCACTATATAAACCCAAAGAATTCTTCACAAATTTTTACACCAAACCTTTCAAATCTTGGGTTTATATAAGTGAGCAACTCTAAAGTTTAAGAGTAAGCCACTGATTTTGAGGATTCTTAAGTGTAATTGACTAGAGGAACCTCGAGTTAAAAGTTTTGAGTTATTTGCCTAGGCTAGCACCAAGGGCAAAATACCAGTGCACTCAAGGCGTAGTCTTGCTGTTGAGTTTTGGCTTTAGTGTGTGCATCTTTGGAGGCCACACACTTGGGTGGCTCTTTGGAACGTGGAAGAGCTTGCTGAGTTCGAGAAAAACTTGTAGATTGGAGGGAGGACTAGAGGAGTCTACGGTGCAATTTAGAGTTCTTATGATAGTTAACATGTTTAGGTTTATGTTCTTTGCATGTTTTATGAGTTTTATGCTTATAATATATAGTAACATGCATAGGCTTGTAGAATAATAAAAACAAATGGGTCTTGGGCAAATGGAAAGCGGCATAATAATTTTTATTTTCCGATGCGCACTCGCGGCCGCTTCTCAACAATTTTACCATACCCTGATTGGTCCTTGCCTTTTGAGCTAATGTGTGATGCTAGTGATTATACAGTTGGTGCAGTGCTAGGACAGAGAAATGAAGGTAAGCCGCATGTAATAAATTACGCAAGTAGAACTTTAAACAATGCACAAATGAATTACACTACCACAGAAAAAGAACTACTTGCTGTAATATTTGCATTGGATAAATTTCGATCATATTTCATTGGTTCTTCAACCTGTTAGGGTTGGTGCTCGGAGCGCCAATCCGGATCATATTTATGTCCGATTCATGAATACGAGCAATATCATTTTCTATAATATTACTTAATTATGGTTTCACTTATTGTCTTTTATAATATATATTTGATCTAATTCATTAGATTGAAGCTAAATCATGTTTAGTGATATATATATTAGACAAAGACCCGATAATATATAACGTAGTGCGTAATTACAACGTAGCTTGTAATTGACATTGGGAAGTGTCACTACTAGATATATATTATCAAATTAAGTTCCTGATCAAGATTTACTGACACGGGTCGGTTAGTAAACTCCACTGAGACCAGTACATGTCGTATATCGGACTTGGTCCGATGGTTTATCCCAATGAACCATGAGTCTCGGGAGACTCGTATAGACGTGTAGGTGTTTATTTGATAAACACTAAATGACTCACCGAAGATTACCTAACAGATTGTGCACCAACATCAATAGGAATCTTCTCGGGTTGAGTAGCATAGTGATTCTTTGACTTGAGATACCACTGTGGATATATGAGGTATCATCCACACTTAGATGGCAGTCACGTCACCGATCTATTAAGATTTGACCTCCGCCTGTTCGTTGGGTATGGACTCATGCTCATGATATCGTGTGTGTATCAAGATAGGATCCGTCAGTCCTGTGTACACGGCATAGGTGTCTATTATATGATTAGCAATCTGTTAAATCCAAGGCCGTGGTATACTTCGAAAGTAAGTTCCGAATGTTATTTAGAAGATTGCTAATAAATACGTCGAAACGATTATACCTATAGAGATTTGACGTTTATATCTATATCTCTGGGATAATCCGGATACTTGTGACGGAGGGATTATACGTATGCAATGACCTCGACCTGTATGATTCAGTGAGTTTATCTATGGTCGTCATAATTTACGGGTGGGTAAATTATGGACATGAAGTTGGATTTCGTGACGGATATGCCTGAATATAGAGAGTCTCACTAATGAAATATACTCGTAGAGTACTAGGGCAACTTTTATGAATAATACTGATTATTTATAAATCGTTTAACCGTTAAACGAAAAATACATGCAAATGGACCTAATGGTCATTTCCTATTAATGTGTATTTGTATTTAATATTTGATATTATTAAATACACATTAATTATATGTCAAATTGAGATATTTGACATATATCATTAATATATGTATTTGAGATATTTAATGTAAATATAATACATATATTTAAGATATTTGTATTTAATTATTTAAATGTTAAATAATTAAAGTAATTATTTTATAAATATCTTTTACCATGATTAATGTTAGGAAATGACACCATTTGATTGGTAACGCTTGTTTAATTACTTTATGGTAAATGTTGTCATTTAGAACAAGTAACTAATAAATGAAATTGAAATGAAATTGAAATTAAATATTATATTTTTCTTTCTCTCCTTCACGCCAATTATGGGAAAGTATATAAGGATTTTTTGTTTCATTTTCTTGAGAGAACACAAGTTACCAAATAAACTTACAAGTAAAGTTTGAGAGAAAAAGCTTGAAGAACAAAGGAAAAAGCTTATGGAAATTTTGATTTTGTAAGTATTTTCCAACTTTCTTCAACTAGAAAAATATTTGCGTGTTTCTAAGCTTCAATATGTGTTGCTTAGAATTTTCTCTACTCTTTAAGTATGTAATTAAATTGGTTTGAGACTTGTTGGAAAGATGTTTGCATGTTTATTAACAAAGTATGCTTATAATTGGTTATTAAGCATTCTTTTGATTAATTAGTAATCAAGTTGTCATTCTAGAGTTTTAAGGCCACTTATTTATGACCTAGAATTGTTCTTGACTTATTTCAAAGTGGTGAGACTTGTTTGGTCTGTTAAATAATTGATTAAAGTGTTGAATTTATTCAATTTAGTGTAAATTGATCAATTGGAGTAATTTGAGAAATTAGGGTTCTTAACCTATTTCAATTTTGGGAATTTTCATATATGTGATATATTATGGTGTGTATATGATACATATTAAATTTGAGATTGATTGGAATTGATCTTGACTTGTTTGAACAAGATTGGACTAAATTGCAAAATTTGGAAACCTTTGGGCTTCTCGGTAATTTTGGAATTTAGTGGAGCTTTTGTTGCAATTTGTATTTTGATATGTTGGACATGTTGAAAATAATTTTAGAACTGATTTGGAATCATCCAAAATTGTGTTTGACAATTTGAGGACTAAAATGAACAAAATGTAAAGTTTAGGAGTCAAACGGTAAGTTTCAAGAAATATGATTTCTTAAGTAAAATTTCAGTTTTTAAGTATTGGGTAATAAAAATAAATAATTTTATTTTAATTGTCCAAGAAAAATAATTACCGGAAATTATTTCGAAGTGAAAATACGCGAAAACGGTGAAAAACGGCGTTACCGAGTAACAGCTGTCCAAATAGTGAACTGGTCACTATTCGGGCAGCCCACGAACTGTCCAAATATTTTTGGGGCTGACCTGGGCAGTCCACATGTGCATTGGTCTGTCGGTTCAGCCAGAAATGCGTTTTATACTATTTTACGGAAAAATATTTTCGTAAAAGTTTCGCGGAGTTTTTATATTATTTATGTCGTTATATGATATCGAATAAATAAGTTTAGATGAAATATAAATAAATTATTAATATTGGATATTGAATAATTTATTTGTAATTTTAAAAATTTTAAACTACGATTTCACCCGAACAGTGCTTCTTCAGCTGCGCCGCCCTGATAAATCCCCAACACAACCATTGTCTATTCTGATCACGCTACTGTTAGAAATTTGATGTCTAAACATGATTTAAAGTCAATATTAATACAATAGATTTTGTTGCTTCAAGAATTCAATCTCACAATCAACGACAAGAAAGAGGTAGAAAACGTGGTTGCAGATAATTTATAGAGACTCACAAACGAGTCACTAATTGATACAACTCCCATCAATGACTCATTTCCCGATGAGTTTTTATTCTCTGTAAACACAATGCCTTGGTATGCTAATATTGTCAATTTTCTTGCAACAGGAAAGATACCTCCAGACTGGAGCCAGCAAGACAGAAGGAAAATTTTTGACTAAAGTCAAAAGATTCTATTGGGATGATCCATATCTGTTTAAGTGTTGCCCTAATCAGATTTTCAGACATTGCATACCAGACAGAGAGATAAGTGGTGTTATTCAGTTTTGTCATTCAGAAGCATGTGGAGGTCATTTTTTATCTATGAAAATCGCTGTAAAAATCTTGCAGTGTAGATTTTATTGGCCCACTATTTTTAAAGATACACACGTTTTCTGCAAAACTTACGAAAACTGTCAAAAGTTAGGATCCATTTCAAAAAGAAACATTATGCCTTTAAATCTCATCATTGTCATCGAAATCTTTGATTGTTGGGGGATAGATTTCATGGGCCCATTTCCACCATCATTTGGATTCTTATATATTTTAGTTGCAGTCGATTATGTCTCAAAATAGGTCGAGCCGATTCCTTGTCGGAACAATGATCACACAACAGTGATCAAAAAATATTTTAAGTCGATTTGGAATTCCTAGGGTCATTATAAGTGATGAAAGTAAACACTTTTGTAACAAACCATTTGAGTCCTTAATGAAAATGTATGGAGTCACACACAAAGTTTCCACCTCCTATCACCCTCAGACGAATGATCAAGTTGATTTAGCGAATAAGGAAATTAAACAAATTTTAGAAAAAAAGGTTATCCTAAATCGCAAAGATTGGTCTCTTCGACTAACTGATGCACTTTGGGCATACCAAACAACTTTCAAAACGTCTTTGGGAATGTTACCCTATCGTCTAGCTTATGGAAAACCTTGTCATTTTCCTGTAGAACTTGAGCATAAAGCATATGAGACTATTAAAAGATTCAATTCAAACCTTGAAAATTCCAGTCACAAACATAAATTGCAATTAAATAAACTTGAAGAGTTAATGAATGATTCATATGAGAATACGAAAATTCTTAAAGCTAAAATTAAGGCCTTTCATAATAGTCAATTTCACGAAAAGTATTTGAAGTTGGTCAAAAGGTTTTTCTTTATAATTCTCGTCTTTATTTATTTCCTAGAAAATTGAAATACAAATGGTGTGGTCAATTCATTATGAAACACGTTTATCCATACAGGGCTATTGACATTGAGAATCATAGGGATGGTGATGTATTTAAAGTGAATGGACAACGTCTGAAACTATTTTTGGAGTGTTCAAATTTTCAAGAGTTTCTTCTCCTTTCAACCCCAGTATACCGTGATTAATGTACTTTTTTTCTTTTCTGTTTAATATTTTTATAATTTACATTTTTCTTAGTTTTGCAGCATTTTTTGTCTTTTCTTTTTTCACACCCCAGTTTAGCAGTGGATAACGGTACTCCGTGACACAAAGTTAGTTATTTCAGTCTTCTAAAATTACTGATACACTATAACTAAAGAACAGAAGAAACTCTCGCAAAACTCCGCAAATATTTTCATTCTCTTCCCAAAATGCTCTGACAAAAATTTACAAAGCACGCACAGAAAGAATGAGGCTTCTTATGATTCATGGTATTCTTAGTGATATTTTTTGGGTAATTGAAGCAAAAGTTCGCTTGGCAGGTGAGGCATCTGACTCTTTCATTTCTTACATGTATGGTTTAGGGAAAAACGCCTAAGTTAAAAAATGAAGAGCTAAATAATTATGTGTTTGTTATAAATATGCACGCTGCACGTGCAACACTCGTTGTCGTTCTTTAGGAATGGTGTCTGATAATCGCGAAGATAAAATCCAATTCATTAGAGATGTCTTAAGTAAGGAGTCTTTAGATGATATATCATTGACTCTTGAGATGCATTCTAGTGGATATGTTCATCGTGAAATTCGCAAGTTACATACACAATTTCAAAACGAAAGACAACAATACAGTCTTGGGAATCTGACTTTAAAAAACCATGTTTGCCAATTTATAAGAAAAATAGATCGGAAGCCTATCCCTAACCCATAGAGAACGTTCAAGCCGTTACAGGACATAAAACCAAAGGAAGATGTGGGCCACAATCACAACTACTGGTACATATTATTTTAATTTATTACTGTTTTTATTTACTTTACTTTTGTCGATAGTATCTAAACTTTTTGACTTTCTCAATCTAATTTCCTGACAATTGTCATTTGTAGGTACTAGTGCATTTATCACTCACCATTTTTTCAGGATCTATAAATTCAGCTCGTCACTTCTCTCTCTTCAATACATCTAGCTAAGAGAGATATCATAAATAGAGACAAATTTAAGACGACGAGTCACTTATATCTGTGTGTTTTATGGAACTAGCTCTGGAACTAAACCAGAACTTGTTGAGGCTGCGAGAGAATTGGGTAGAGTTATGGTAAACAGAAACATGCACTTAGTATATGGCAGTGGCAATCTTGGATTGATGGGGGGTATTTCAAAGGCTATACAAGAATGTGGCAGTCAGGTTTTGGGGATCATTCCAAAACCCTTAACATAGAACAACATTATTGGAAAATCAAATGGAGAAGAATGTACTGTCCCAGGTATATCTGAAAGACTCACTGAAATGATCAATCATGTTGATGTTTTTATTACTTTACCAGGTGGGCTAGGAACGTTGGAAGAAATATTCACAGTTGCGTCATGGGCAAACTTGAATATTCACTAAAAACCCATTGGGTTGTTTAATGTTAATGGATTTTTCGATTTTCTTTTTGTATTTCTTGAAGATGCCAAAAGAAATGGGTTTATTTCAAAACCAGTAAGAAATATCTTCCTAACTGTAAGAAAGGCTGATGATTTAATTGACATACTCTTAGCTTATAAACCAAAAATCGACCTATTCTTTCCAAATTGAACTAGTCCGGTAACGATCGTGGAAAAAAGCACAGAGTAAACTTGGATCTTAATCTGTATATTGGAATCTTGGATTCCAATGGTTTCATAATAAACCATGAGTCTTGGGGACTCGTATAGACGTGTAGGAGTTTATAGCGGATAAACACTGAATGACTCACCGAAGATTCTTAATGCATGGTACACCAACGTCAATAAAAATCTTCTCGGGTTGAGTGAGCATAGTGATTCTTTGACTTGAGATACCACTGTAGATATATGAGTTATCCCCCACACTTAGATGACAGTCACGTCACCGATCTATTTAGATCAGACCTCTGCCCGTTCGTTGGGTGTGGACTGATGCTCAGGATGTCATGTGTGTATCAAGAAAGGATCTGTCAGTTCTGTGTACATAGCATATGTATTCAATATAGAATTAGCAATCTGTTAAATTCATGGACCTTTGATACACTGGAGAAATTAGTTCTAAGTGTTATTAAGAGACTCCTAATGGAAACGTCGACGTGATTATATCTATAGAGATTTGACGTTTATATCTATGTCTCTGGAATAATCCGGATACCTGTGACGGAGGGATTATACTTATGCAATGACCTCGACCTGTATGGTTCAGAGAGTTTATCTGTGTCCGTCATAATTTACGGATGAGTGAAATATGGACACGAAATTTGATTTCATGATGGATATGCATGAATCTAGAGAGTCTCACTAATGAAATATACTCGTAGAGTACTAGGGCAACTTTTATAAATAATACTGATTATTTATAAGTCGTTTAACAGTTAAACGAAAAAATACATGCAAAGGGACCTAATGGTCATTTCCTAATTAATGTTTATTTGTATTTAATATTTGAAATTATTAAATACACATTAATTAATTATCAAATTATGATATTTGACATATATCATTAATATATGTATTTGAGATATTTAATGTAAATATAATACATATATTTAAGATATTTTATTTAATTATTTAATTATTTAAATGTTACATGATTAAAGTAATTATTTTATAAATATCTTTTGTCATGATTATGGTTAAGAAATGGCATGATTTGGTTGGTTCACTTGTTGATTTACTTTATGATAAAGGTTATCATATACATCAAGTAACCTTTAGCAAATGAAATTGAAACAAAAAGTAAATATTTGATATTTGTTTATTTACAATTTTCGGTTGTGTGTGTGGGGTAAAAAATATTTTTTGTTTCATTTTCTTTCATTAACACAAGTTACCAAATATTTTTTAAGGAAAAAGTTTGAGTGAAAAGCTTGAAGGATAAAAGAAAAGCTTAAGGAAAAATTATTTTGTAAGTATTTTCTCATTTTCTTCAACATGAAAATTGTTTCCATATTTCTAAGCTTCAAGATGTGTTGCTTAGAATTTTCTCTACTCTTTAATTATGTAAATTAATTGATTGGAAACTTGTTGTAAAGATGTTGCATGTGTATTTGAACAAAACATGCTTATAATTGGTTATTAAGCATTCTAATGACTAATTAGCAATCAAGTTGCTATTCTAGAGTTTTAAGGCCACTCATTCATAATCTAGAATTGTTCTTAATTTATTTAAAGTGGTGAGATTTGCTTGGTGTGTTAAAGAATTGATTAAAGTGTTGAATTTATTCAATTTAATGTAAATTGATCAATTGGAGTAATTTGAGAAATTAGGGTTCTTAACCTAATCTAATTTTGGGGATTTTCCTATATGTGATGTATTATGATGTATATATGATGTATATTAAATTTGGGATTGATTGGATTTGGTCTTGACTTGTTTTGAACAAAAATAGATCAAATTGCAAAACCTGAAAATTACTGGACTGTTCGGAAATTATAAAAAAATATAGATTTTGTGTTGCAATTTGTAATTTGATGTATTGGACATGTATAAATCTTTTTGGGATTGATTTAGAATCACTTAAAAATGTATTTGATTATTTGAGGACCAAAATGAACAAATACAAAGATTGAGGAATCGGAAATAAAGAAGAAATTTGATTTCTTGGGTAAAAATTTTAGTTTTTAAGTATTGGGTAATTAAATAAATAAGTTTATTTAATTGATCCAAGAAAAATTATTAAAATCGAAAAATTTTGATTTTCGCGTTCTGCTGCGTTACCCGGTCGTTGCCCCTATAAAACCCCAACAAAATGGCATCAGAGTGAGTCTAATTCTGAACACTCGATAAGAATATGCCTTTAAATTCAATGTTTTATTTAATCTTTACTTTAAGCATGCATGTGTTCATTTAATTTGATTAAATAAAGTAAAAGCATCTTTTACGGAAAATCCCTATTTGAAAATAAAGTTTTATATTTAATATGTATATAATGCATATTACTTGGTCCGTCTTGTCAATACCGCTTATGGATAAATTATCTACGACAATATCCGAGAATGTGCCAAAGCTGTGAGGATATGGCCGGTAGGAATTTATCTGTACTAGATATATTTTGATATTAGGTGAATTCAAGCGAAAGCGGAATCCTGAACGTGCCAAAGCTATCAGGGTTACACAAGTATCTTGAATTTATCATTAACAAGTTTTACCTTGGTACTCTTCTTTGTGAATGCGCCAAAGCTGTCACAACGAGAAACGCCATGACCAAAAACCCAAGAGTCACTGGTGAGTGATCGACAATGAGTTGTCTACCTAATGAATATACGTAGGCGAGAATGTGCCAAAGCTGTGAGCTGAAGTATATTCATGGGGTCCACCATTCATTATTATGTTATGATTTGATTATCGCATGTTTTGTATTCTGTTTGGGGATTACATTTATGCATGAAATAGTGGGAGGGGCATTTTTAGATTAAAAATCCATGATCTATTTAATGCTTTACGATATCATATGAAACTGTATAATCTACTAATTGTTTATTCGCTATCTATTTGATAGATTTGCGATAGCGCCACCAATGGCCAACCCATTTGCTCGTATGCTTGATACGAATAAGCTTAAGGGCGCTGAGAATTTTTCTGACTGGGATATGGATTTGAGGATCATCCTAGGATCCGAGAAGCTGAGATATATTTTGGAAGGTCCATTACCGCTTGCTATATCTCCAGATGCATCGCCTGAAGAAGTTGAGACTTTCCGCAGATGGAAAGATGATAATTTAATAGTTAAATCATACTTACTTAGTTCTCTTTCTTCTGAGATCAAGAAGAAATACTTTGAAATGCATGATGCTTATAGCATGATGACATTACTTCGTGAATCGTTCATGAACCAGGAACAGGTCATTGTTCATAGAGTTGCAATGGGGATTTGTTTCATTCTAAACTTGATGAGGGACAGGCTGTGAGTCCACATGTGCTTCATTTGATCGATTTGATCGAGCAATTGAGGCGCAATGACTTCCATCTCAATGAAACTCTAGGACAGAGTGTCATACTTGGTTCGCTGCTAGCGTCATATCGCCATTTTGTCATGTACTTCAACATGAATGGGATTCATTGCTCTTATCGTGAGTTACATAAGCTGCTTCTCACAGTGGAGGAAGATTTAAATAAGGGAGTTATGACTCACCTTCTGAAACCCACTTCACTTTCCATTTCTTCCCAATCCAAGTCGAATGGGAAGAAGAAAAAGGGAAAGAAGAAGAAAGGTTTCAATGTTCCTCCGGAGGCTAAGGTAGCGAAGCCCAATAGAGCTTCTGAAGTCAAATGCCAGAAAGTCCGGCACTAGAAAAGAAACTGTCCAGACTACCTCGCACAGATAAGGAGGGAAAGAGCATCGACATCAAGTACTTTTATTTTTCCTATTATTGATATCTCATTGGCTTGTGAAGCTATGACATCTAGTTGGATTTTAGATTCTGCTTGTCTTGTTCACATTTTCAATTTGTTGCGGGTGTTGACGGAAAGTAGACGGCTGAAATCTGGGGAGATGCAGTTGCGATTCAGGAGTGGCAACTCTCTGGATGCGGTTGTAGTAGGCTTATGCGAGATTCCCTTACCCAATGGGAGACTTTTGTTGCATGAATTCTTTTTTATGCCAGGATGTGTGGTGAATATTATGTCACTTTTTGTATTAGATACTGAAGGATATAATGTAAATATTAAGAATCATTCTTTGTATTTATATGATAGAAATAATATTCAGATCTTTTGTTGTCCAAATGAGCATGGTCATTACATATTGCGTACCTCACAAGATATCTATAATATTGGAATTAATTAACGTAAACAATCTAATATAAATAATACTAAACTTTGGCACATGAGGTTGGGTCATATACGCGTGAAACGCCTAACCCAGTTGGTTAGGAATGGTTTGATACATGATCGCACCATTGAACCTTATCCAACTTGCGAATCTTGCATTCGGGGTAAAATGGCCAAAGCCCCATTTTCGGGTGTTGGACACCGAGCCACTGACTTATTAGAACTCGTACATTTTGATGTATGTGGTCCTATGAGTCAGACTGCACACAGTGGTTTTTCATACTTCATCACCTTAACCGATGATCTGTCACGGTACAGTTATGTTTATCTGATGAAACATAAATCGGAAACCTTTGAAAAGTTCAAAGAATTCCGAAATGAAGTAGAAAAATAGATTGGTCAATATATTAAATGCCTACGATCTGATCGAGGCGGTGAATATATGAGTAGATAGTTCACTGATTATTTAAAGGAGAATGAGATTCTTGCTCAATATACTACTATGGGCACTCTGTAGCACAATGAAGTGTCAGAGAGGAGAAATAAGACATTATTGGATATGGTCCAATCGATGTTGAGTTATACAAAAATTCCCTATTACTTATGGGGTTATGCTCGTTTAACTTCCGTTCATCCTTTGAACAAGATTTCTTCCAAAGTTGTTCATATGACTCCGTATGAGATATGGACCGGTAGGAAATCGAATCTTAGTTATGTTAAGATTTGGGGATGTCCTACATACGTCAGAATGGCTCAGCAGAATAATGTTTTGCCTCGTGGGCAGAAGTTTAGGTTTGTTGGATATCCTTCAAATACGAAAGGATATTTATTCTATGATACCGAGCATCGAAATGTGTTCGTAGCTCGCTTCGCAAAATTTATAGAGATATAATTTTTGTTTGAAGGTGGTGATCATAGACAGATTGAACTTAATGAAGTACAACCTGATACCAATGAACCAACAAAGGAACTTAAAGTTCAAGTAGATGAAGAACCTTCAACACACACACACTCCGTATGTCACAAAGGGTATCTAGACCTCATAAATGCTTGTATTTGATAAAAGAAAAAAGTCTCGATGTTCTCTTAGTTGAAGAGACTGACCCTTTTACCTATAGAGAATCGATGTTGGACGTCGACTCCGTGAAGTGGTTAGATGCCATGAAATCTGAGTTAGACTCATTGCATGAGAATCAAGTTTGGAACTTGGTTTCGCTTCCTGAAGGAATTGTTCCTATCAGTTGTAAATGGATTTACAAAAGGAAGCGCGGGCCTGACGGAAAGGTTGAAACCTTTAAGGCCTTACTGGTAGCTAAAGGTTACTCACAGTGACCTAGTGTCGACTACGATAAAAAATTTTCACCGGTTGCGATGCTAAAGTCTATAAGGATTTTGTTGTCTATTGCTGCATACCATGATTACGAGATTTTGAAAATGGATGTCAAAACGGTTTTTCTAAATGGATTTCTTGATGAAGAAATCTATATGGAACAGCTGGAAGGTTTTGCATCCAGCGAGAACTCGGGCATGGTATGCAAGCTTAAGAAGTCCATTTATGGACTTAAACAAGCTTCACGAAATTGAAATCTTCGATTCGATGAGATAATCAAATTTTCTGGTTTTCTCAAGAATTCAGAAGAATCATGTGTGTATAAGAAGGCTAGTGGGAGTATAATGGTATTTTTAATTCTCTATGTTGATGACATCCTTATCATTGGGAATGATATCGGGATGATGCAAGGCATCAAAACTTATCTCTATAAGAATTTCTCCATGAATGACCTGGGTGAATCTTCTTATATTTTAGGCATAAAACTCTATAGAGATAGAGAAATGAAGCTTATTGGGTTATCCCAATCAACGTACATATATAAGATCTTAGAACTGTATAATTTTGGTAACTGTAAGACAGCAAACATACCGTTCAGACATGGCTTACATCTTTCAAAGAATATGTGTCCTCAAACAGAAGATGAGAAATTTAGATGTCTAATCAGCCTTATGCTTCATGTTTAGGCAGCATCATGTATGCCATGTTATGTACTAGGCCTGATATCAACTTCGCAGTCAGTGTGACCAGCAGGTATCAGTCCAATCCAAGAAATGACCATTGGATGGCTATTAAACATATCCTTAAGTATCTTAAAGGTACTAAGGATAAGTTTATTATATATGAGGAAAAAAACTGCAAGTTAATGGGCATACAGATTTTGATTTCCAATCAGATCCTGATGATAGAAAGTCTACATCAGGATTCATATTTACCCTTAACGGAGGAACAGTTAGCTGGAAGAGTTCCAAACAAAGGTCAACAGTTGATTCCACCACAGAGGCTGAATATATTACAGCTTCTGAAGCTGCAAAGGAAGCTGAATGGGTTAGGAACTTTATCACATAATTGAGAGTAGTCCCAAGTATCGAGAATTCGATTATGTTAAACTGTGATAATACTGGAGCTATTGCGTAAGCAAAGGAACCAAGGGCGCATCTGAAGTCGAAGCATGTGGAACGAAAGTACCATATCATTCGAGAGATTGTGTCACGATGTGACATTGTCGTGTGCAAGGTACCGAGTGAAGATAATGTAGCAGACCCGCTTACCAAGGACATTCCTCTGAAGTAATTTGATAAACATGTGGAGTCGATGCGTATTAGATAAAATCGATATTGGCACTAGAGCAAGTGGGATAATTCGTTAGGGTTGGTGCTCAAAGCGCCAATTTTATTATGTATTTCCCTGTAAATACTTATCTAATATTTTATTATGAATAAAATAAATAGTTTCTATTATATAACATCCTCTTATACATGGTAAAGATGTAACAGACCTTAGAATGATTAGTTATGATACTGTTGTAAAAGCGTCACAACTGACATTGAGTTGTATCATGACGTTGTCATTCTTAGACAGTTCTTGATCAATGTTTACACTACTTGGTCAGTAAAGTAACCTGTTGAGACGGGTACATATCGTATATTGGAATCTTGGATTCCAATGATTTCTCAATGTACCATGAGTCTTGGAGACTCGTATAAACGTGTAGGTGTTTATAGCGGATAAACACTAAACGACTCACTGAAGATTCTTAATAGATGGCACACAATTATCAATAAGAATCTTCTCGGGTTGAGTGAGCATAGTGATTCTTTGACTTGAGATACCATTGTGGATATATGAGTTATCCTCCACACTTAGATGGCAGTCATGTCACCGATCTATTTAGATCAGACCTCCGGCTGTCTGTTGGGTGTGGACTGATGCTCAGGATATCCTATGTGTATCAAGAAAGTATATGTCAGTTCTGTGTACAGAGCATAGGTATTCAATATGGAATTAGAAATCTGTTAAATTCATGGGCCCGTGGTACACTGTAGAAATTAGTTCTAAGTGTTAATAAGAGATTGCTAATAGAAACATCGACGTGATTATTTCTATAGAGATTTGACGTTTATATCTATATCTCTGGAATAGTTCGGATACCTGTGACTGAGGGATTATACGTATGCAATGACCTCGACTTGTATGGTTCTGAGATTTTATCCATGTTCGTCATAATTTACGGTTGGGTGAATTATGGACACGAAATTTGATTTCATGATGGATATGCCTGAATCTATAGAGTCTCACTAATGAAATATATTGGCTCAAGCGTATCGCTATTAGAGTATTCAAGAATCATCGGAAGTCTGATGTATCTCACAAATTGCACACGACTTGATATCGCTCAAGCTGTAAACAGGCTTAGTAGATATACGAGTAATCTAGGACATAACCACTGGAAAGCCATAGTAAGAGTTTTGAGGTATCTGAGAGAAATTTCAAAATATGGTCTGCATTATACGAGATATCCTCCTATTCTAGAGGGATACAGTGATGCTAACTTGATATCTGATACAGTGGATTCTGAATCTAAGAGTGGATTTTTTTTCACACTTGGTGGTACAATAGTGTCATGGAATTCCTCGAGGCAAACGTGTATTTCTTGGTCTACTATGGAATCAGAGTTCATAGCATTAGATAAAACAGCGGAAGAATCAGAATGACTTCGAAATTTCCTAGAGGATATTCCAAATTGGTCAAAACCAGTGCCAGCGATAAACATACATTGTGATAGTCAATCGGCTATTGGGAGAGCCCAAAATACAATGTATAATGGTAAGCCTCGACACATACGTCGCATACATAATACCATACGAAAACTGCTCTCAAGTGACATAATTTCGATAGATTATATCAAATCAAAGGAAAATCTAGCGGATCCACTTACTAAAGGTTTACCTATAGAACAAGTTGAGAAGTAATCAAGGTGAATGAGCTTGAAGCCTATAAATTAAGAATTATAACTGTGGAAACCCAAATTAGCTGACTGGAGATCCCAAGATCTAGGTTCAAAAGGGGGAAATGAAACTTTGTGCAATTTAAAACAAACACTGTAGAGTTTTATACTCTTTCCCAGTCCTGTAATGACGCAGAGTGCTTTTTGTCAAGGTTATGATAAGTTAAGGCTTTTAATGATCACTATATTAAGAGAAGAATCCTAATAGGGGTAAAGGCAAATTACCTCTTTATAGTATATCACATATTTCAAGTAAGAAGTGAGGCCGCTTCCATGAGAGTTTTCAAAGGCTGAATTCCCTAAAGTACTTGATGAATCCATGACCAATGTTCATGGTCGAAATGAACACAACTGTAGAATGAGAAACGGTCAAAGTGAAGCTGTGTGTTGGCAATTGTCTTGGTTTACACCAACGGCGGAACATTTCAAGACTATGGGTCACTGGTTCGCCAAGTAAATCTGATTGTCATTCAATAGGAAAGGTTCAAGGCGAAAGGTATCTATTTCAATGCAGTTTTATTTCACGAAAACTCTCTTAAGTATCTGCATTAATATTAGAGAATTATGGGGGATAGTTGTAATTCTCTAATATTTATAGTATAAGTGGGAGGGACATATCCCTTAAGTGGTGCCATATCAGAAAAGCATAAGGATGAAGGGACATGACCTCTAAATTTGAAGGATGAGTCTCTATGCTTCAAAAGGCATAAGTGAATGAGTATAACCCTTAGGAGGGTTAAACCCCAAGTCAAATGGTGCCCTCAAAGACACCATTCCATGCCTATATAAAATGGGTCTTGGGTTCATTCTTAGTATCTAGAAATTCCAATATTCACAAGTCATTCTTTTGTCTAGAAAGTCATTTAAAGTCAAGAGAGTTTCCTGTTGGTTTCTATGATTAGTCCCAAGATCATAATGAACAATGAAATGAGAATGAATAACGAAGAAGAGTGGCGAAAACACACTTACATCGATCGGTTTTGGATGCGTCAGACAACAAAATTTTTCCTCTCCAAGCAGTCCAAGATTCGGCCAAGGCAGTCCACAATGCTCCAAGATTTGTTTTGTCTTTCCAAGCTCTTGAATAGGTTTCCCTAATCACCTTATATGATCCCTTGAAGAGTGCTAGCTCAAGGAGAATTTTTGCCACAAAAATTCTGCACTTTCTTATCTCAATTTTCGGTCAAGAAGAAGCAAAATGGGGAGAGTAATTTTCTTCACTGGTTTTGGTCATGGAGGAGAGATGAAGATTGTGTGTCTTTGTTTCAAAAAAAATTATAAACCATATACCAAAAGTTGTATTAGGTAATAGTCACACAAGCTTTCAATGCTTTGATTTTGGAGTGTAACACACACAATCGCCAACTCACCTAAACACATCAAGCTAAAGTGAATTAGTTGACTAGTGATGTGATGGTTGATGTGACATGTGGGCCCCACTCGATTCCGAATGCGAGTGGGCCCGCAAACACTCTCTGGCTCAGGTTCGCTAATTCCGAATTAACGAACTTCCGTCGCGACGTAATTAAATCGAATTTAATTAAATAATTATGCCTAGTAAAATTACTATTCACGTCACTAACGAATTAATTCTAAATTAACTCGTTTGCCCGAATTAAAATCTAATTTTAATTCCGCATCGAAATCTAATTCCGAATAATATATCGAATATATTATTTTAATGATTAATTCCAAATTAATCTTTCTCTCTCTTCAAATAGTACTTTATCCAAGATAAAGTCTCTCCGCAATTAATCCCAAATTAATTAAGCTCGAATCATACGTCATCGGTGAATCTTCGGGAAGCGACCCAAGAGATCCCTGGATATATTGGCAGCAAATACGGTCGTCGGACTATCCGAACACGTACGTACCTCGTACTATATTTTTATCGATTTACGAGACAAGGTTGGGTTCTAGCAAAGCGCCATGCCTACCCAATTCTCCAGAAATATTCTTATTGGAATATACGATCTTTATCAGGCATAGTATACCGTAGTATTGTGTATTGCGATCTAGTATCGGATGTCACGTGCAGGCCTGAGGCTGGAATAGTGTATGCCCCGTACGAAGCATATATCGGATATCAAGCAACTAGTCTCTTTGAATCGGATAATCATGACCTTGTCATATTATCCCGATGGTTGCAACACAATAGAGAACCAGTTCTGAATCCCTGCGTGATCATCATCTCCATATGTCTGAAGTGATACTTCTGTCTTGACATCACATCCAACCCATTGTTGCAAGTACTAGCGATGCAAGTCTCAGGTTAAGACCAAATACACCTACCCTGAAGCGGACTCCCATAGACACATATACATACTACCAATGGGATTCCGCGGGGTCTATCCAGAGCGAAGCTATTTTCCGTACCATCGGTAAAACACAACCTCCTATAACACTTGCATAAGTATCCTATACTTAAATATATGAGAACTATGTTGTTATGCCCTCACAACGCGCACAAGTGCAATACTAGTCTATTCCGCATTATCGATGTCCAATCTCGATAACACTACGACTAGGGATATTTAATGATTAAACCTTTATGGATTGATATTGTCTCATATCATCTCAATCCGGAACTAATCATATGGACTTTTACCATTTATATATGAAAGTAAATAAATTACAAAATGGTAAAAGGCAATTTCATTACTACATAGTTAATTTTGTACAAAAACACAATGTCTTTTACAAACAGTGACGCTATGGGTCATAACTGTCCAACAATCTCCCACTTGGCCTATAGCCAGTCACTCAAGCATCTAATACCTGAACTATGTACATGTCGCTCAAACTTATGCTGAGGAATAGCTTTCGGCAGCGGATCTGCCATGTTGTCATCTGATGCGACCTTCTCGACCTTCTCGACCTTCGCCACGATGTATGATCTCATGAATCAGATGGAAACGTCGAAGAACATGTTTGGATCGTTGATGAGATCGCGGTTCCTTAGCCTGCGCTATAGCTCCGTTATTGTCACAATACAATGGAACGGGCTCAGCTGCTAACGGAACTACTCATAATCCAATTTGGAATTTTCGGATCCAAACTGCTTCCTTTGCTGCTTCAGCTGCAGCAATGTACTCCGCTTTTGTTGTTGAATCGGCAACAGTCTCTTGCTTGGAAGATTTCCAGCTCACTGCTCTGTTATTCAAACAAAATATGTACCCGAATTGTGACTTGCAGTCGTCTTTGTCGGTCTGGAAACTTGCATCGGTATACCCAGTTACCTCAAGTTCTCCATCTCCATAGATTAAGAAAGCATCCTTAGTTCTTCTAAGATACTTTAGGATATTCTTAACCGCCATCCAGTGACCTTCACCTGGATCAGCCTGATAGCGACTACACATGCTCAAAGTATAGGAGACATCAAGTCGCGTACATATCATGGCATACATGATCGATCCGACTGCCAAGGCGAACGGTATCCGACTCATGTTGTCTCTCTCATCTTGAGTTTTAGGACACATGTCCTTATATAGATAGACGCCATGTGACACTGGCAACAGTCCTCTCTTGGGCTGATCCATTTTGAATCTCTTCAACACTTTGTCAATGTACGTGCTCTGGGAGAGTCCGAGCAGCTTTCTAGATCTATCCCGGTAGATCTTTATTCCCAGAATAAAGGCTGCTTCTCACAGATCTTTCATGGAGAATTTCAATGAAAGCCAAGCTTTCACCGACGTTAGCATGGGAATGTCATTGCCTATAAGCAATACATCGTCAACATAAAGGAAAATAAAAGTCAGTGCTCTTCCACTAACCTTCTTGTATACATAATGATCATCTTTGTTTTGAATGAAATCATATTCTCTTATGATCTCATCAAAACGTTGGTTCCATGACCGCGATGCTTGCTTCAGTCCATAAATGGACCGATTTAACTTACAAACCTTGTTTGCAAGTCTGGGCACGATAAAACCGTCAGGCTGTTGCATATAAACATCCTTCGAAAGGTTTCCGTTAAGGAAAGCGGTTTTAACGTTCATCTGCCATATCTCGTAATCGAAATATGCAGCAATTGCAAGCATTATCCGAATGGATTTAATCATGGCAACGGGTGAGAAAGTTTCATCGTAATCGACACCATGTCGTTGACGATACCTCTTCACTACAAGCCTAGCTTTGTACGTTTTTACGTTGCCATCCATGCCGGTCTTCTTCTTGAAGACCCATTTGCATCCAATAGGCTTTACGTCTTCTGGTACATCAACCAGTGTCCAAACTTGGTTGGTGTACATGGAATCCATTTCAGACTTCATGGCTTCTTGCCATAAAGCGGAATCGATATCTTGTATCGCTTCCTCATACGTAGCTGGTTCGTTATCCTCTATGAGATTAATATCTACATGAGGTGAGATCAGAAACCCATACCTCTCAGGTTGTTTCCTGACTCTCTCCGACTTACGCGGTCCTTGTGTAATAGAAGATTGTGGTACAGTCTCATCCCGGATGGACTGTTCTTGTTCGTTGAGGATTCTATGCCAGGAACAGTATCACTCCGATTTTCATCGAGTTCTACTTTCCTCCCATTAACCACTGCATTTAGGAATTCCTTCTCAAGGAAAACCGCATGTAGAGCAACAAATACTTTGTTCTTTCGTGGGTGATAGAAGTAATATCCTTTGGTTTCCCTAGGATATCCTACGAATAGGCATTTATCCGATTTGGGCTCAAGTTTGGTACCTTCCAAACGTTTGACGTATGCCTAGCATCCCCAAATCTTCAAGAATGAGAAACCCAATTTCTTTCTTGTCCATATCTCATATGGTGTCTGTTGTACAGACTTTGACGGAACCTTATTCAAAATAAGAATTGCATTGTGTAATGCATATCCCCAGAAGGAAATAGGTAGCTCAGTACGACTCATCATAGACCTAACCATGTCCAACAAAGTTTGGTTTCTCCGTTCAGACACACCATTTAATTGCGGTGTTCCAGGAGGAGTCCACTGTGAAAGAATACCATATTCTTTCAGGTAATCTAGAAACTCATTGCTCAAGTATTCACCACCACGGTCCGACCGTAATGTCTTTATACTCTTGCCGGTCTGTTTTTCAACTTCGTGTTGAAACTCTTTGAATTTCTCAAAAGTTTTCCACTTGTGTCTCATAAGATACACATAACCATAACGTGATGCATCATCCGTAAAGGTTACGAAGTATTCATATCCACCTCTAGCCTGGCTAGACATGGGCCCACATACGTCACTATGAACGATGGCTAACAATTCAGTGGCGCGTTCACCTTTACCGCTAAAAGGTGATTTAGGCATTTTGCCTAATAAGCAAGATCCGCAGACGTCATATGAATTTGGATCAAATCCGTCCAAGTACCCACTCTTCAAAAGTGTGGATATGCGAGTCTTGTTTATGTGTCCTAGACGACAGTGCCACATATAAGTTTCATCTTTGTTACTCATTTTGAGCCTTTTGTTTGTTATATTATATGTTGGAGATAGATTTATATTCAAAATAAAAAGACCATTATTTGCAACAGCAATGCAAATTTCTACATCATTTTTATATAAGTAACACCCAGTGTTCCGAAATACAAAAGTATACCCACATTGGGTTAACATAGATACAGAAATAATATTCCCAGTCAAACTAGGTACATAATAACAGTCATTAAGTTCAAGTACATGCCCCGAGGGCAGTTCTAAAACAAAAGTACCAACGGCCAAAACAGCGACTGGTGCCCTATTTCCGACGCGTAGATCAATCTCCCCTGAGGCCAGTCTCCTGCTAATCCGCAGATTCTGTACATCAGTACATATGTGAGTACCATGACCATAATCAAAAATCCAATTTTTAAAACTAGAAGTAGTCATGTTTATTTCAATAACAAACATACCTGAAGCCGGTGTTTTGCCCGCTTTAATCTCCTTCTGGAGCGCCTTGTACTCGCGGCAGTCACGCTTCAAGTGACCCCGCTTGCCGCACTACAGGCAAACATCCTGAGATTTGTCCTTAGGCTTCCCAGAAGCCTTTGACGATTTGGCCTTGCCCTTTCTTTTATGCTTCTTCTTCTTCACACCTCCAATCGCCTTGGGCCCAGCCCTCGGTGTCTGAGATGTCGAAATAAAGTGCTCGCGCTTGTTGCCCTTAAGCATCTCCGTTTCAGCTTCCTTGAGAATTGACAACAACTCTCCAAGAGTATCATCAGTGTTCATCAGGTTATAGCTTATGATGAACTGTTTCCAAGTGTCGGGGAGAGATTGCAAGATCATATCTATGGTAATCTCAGCCTCTAAGACTATCCCAATGTTAGCCAGCTCATCTATGTCAGTAATCATCTGTACCTCATGGGATTCAACAGACATGCCTTCTAACAAACGTGAACGGAAGAGCTTCCTCACTAACTCATATCTCTGCGACCTTCGGTTAGATCGGTGAAGATCGTGCAACCTCACCAACATGTTATAGGGATCCAAGTCCCTGTTCTGTCGACGGAAATGCTGAGTCATGGCAGCAAGCATAATTGACTGAGCAGTTTCACAATCATCGCTGTGAGTCTTCCAAAGCTCCAGCTCAAGTAGCTCATCAGGTTTGGGCTTAGGCCCAAGAGGTCTATGTATAGTATATAACAGCCTCTCGCCTCTAAGGACAATCCTTAGATTCATTTCCCAATCGGCAAAGTTCGTGCCCTTGAAGACATTTTCGCCCATGATAATGTCTTGGACATTTCCCTTTCCAGCCATCTTGATTACGATAGTACAACTATCTAATCAACGATATTTGGGTACAGTCTAACTGTTACAAGAAAAATAACATTATATTAGTCCAACTAATAAAATAATTTTGACGAAATAATTATGAAAGCGCGTAAAGCTAAGTATCTGAATGAAATTGCAAATTCAATACTAGCCTCCCACTATTTTTCGGCGAGCCTCTAACCCTCTGTCGAGTACTCGGGAAACCAGTTTCCTAGTGGGCTAGGATCCCGTTAAATAACACACAACCTTGACTTTAAGCTGTATGATATTCAACTAGGTAGATCTCGAAGATCAATTGGATCTAATCCAATTCCTAGATCCGGTAGGTGGACATCCAAGTTCGAAACATATATACAATATATATGCCAATATATCCAATATATTTTCCTAACTTTTTCCTCTGAATCAACTAAGCCTTGGCTTTGGCACAACAAGTTTAATGATTCCAGTTAAGCGGGACCCATTGACATGGAAAGTTTCGTAATCAATGTCGATGGACAAGAAGTGATCTTGACTTTGGCCAACAAATCATGACTTGGACAAGACACCGATATAGAAAAAAACTCTCATGATTCAAACACATCCGCAATTGACAAAGGTCTTGACTTTGGCCAACAAACCAATGCCAACTTTGGATCTTGAGTAAGAATCACTCAACGGAAGGAAATAACGCTTAATATGTTTTGAGGGTTTTTTGCGTAAATTGGCAACCAATTTATTATCTTTGTTAAGGTCTCATCATGTACCCTTAAGCATGCTTCTAAAACATCATAAGGCGTGAAAAGTAAATTAATAACGATATGCGGATGGATATTTAAACAAATTGTTCCTAGAACAAATCACTCCATTTCCTCTCCCCGGCTAGCACTATTCAACTTCTACCCAATTACATAATACAATAATAGAAACCTCATTAACATTGAGGGGAATTAGGTGAGAAGAGAATACAAAGAATAATGAGAGATAAGGCTGGACACGCAGGTCCAATTTATAAATTCCAAATTTACAATAATTTCCAAAATTACCCTTTCCCTTCTAATATCCATCCGATATACGCTATTCATTCAACACATACATATATTCATTCATAGCATGCATTACAACCAATCTAATCCAATTAATTAGTCTTTAATTATGTGACCATCCAATGTTAAAACAACGATTTGATTTTGCGCGAGTCCAACTCGTTTGAGAATAAGTACTCAAAGTACGAATTCTTTGAATTATATCGAACTACTCGTTAAATCTAATTTAAGTCGTATTCAATACTAATTCTATTATTTAATTCCAAATTAAATATTTACACTTTTTAATGCGCTTTAACGACTTAGATTCCAAATCTAATCTTATCGGGTCTCAAAGCCCAACTAACATCCAATGTTCGTTTAATTAAAGTCCGATGGGCTTTCAATTGATTTCATAAGGCATGGGCTTTGGTCAATACGGGTCAAACCCAATTACCAAGCCCAAGTAAGGAATCACCCTCATTTGCCATAAAACCAATATCAAGCCCATAAGGCCCAATTAAAATTTAAAGCCCATTTATTACATTTGGACTTAATGGAATGATTTAGGCCCAATTAGGATCCAATCCAATTGGCCTAAACCAACTTGGCCCAACCAAGCCCATTATGCCCAAATATAATAATTTCAAGCCCAATTCAAATTAAGCTCATTAACCAAATTTTATAACTTAATTAATTAAAGTGTAATACATCAATTAATTAACTAAATCAATATTTCCAAAATACAATTTAACCAATTAATTATGTATCTAATTGTTCAATTATTGTCCAATATTTTTGAATCAAAAATCAAGTCCAATACATGCCATCAAGTTCTCGGCCAAGGTAAGGAATTTAGTCCAATTTCATTTTTCAATCCAATCGAATTACAAATCGACATTTCCATTCGTTTCAACATCATCCAATGATCATCAAAACAAAAAATACCAAGAACCTAGGGTAGTAATCATATTCGGCCAAGCCATAAGGTGGGGCAAATTTTGATCCAATCACAATTTTTTGAAATGATCCAATCACATCTCATTTCATCAACATACAAGCATACTCAACCATTCAAATTAATCAAATCATGCTCACATGGATTTTCCCCAAATTTTACCCAAATACATTTCATGCTCATTTTAGGCTCAATGATACCATTGTTGGTTTCTATGATTAGTCCCAAGATCATAATGAACAATGAAATGAGAATGAATAACGAAGAAGAGTGGCGGAAAACACACTTACATCGATCGGTTTTGGATGCGTCAAACAACAAAATTTTTCCTCTCCAAGCAGTCCAAGATTCGGCCAAGGCAGTCCACAATGCTCCAAGCTTTGTTTTGTCTTTCCAAGCTCTTGAATAGGTTTCCTAATCACCTTGTATGATCCCTTGAAGAGTGCTAGCTCAAGGATAATTTTTGCCACACAAATTCTGCACTTTCTTCTCTCAATTTTCGGTCAAGAAGAAGCAAAATAGGGAGAGTAATTTTCTTCACTGGTTTCGGTCATGGAGGAGAGATGAAGATTGTGTGTCTTTGTTTCAAAAACAATTATAAACCATATACCAAAAGTTGTATTAGGTAATAGTCACACAAGCTTTCAATGCTTTGATTTTGGAGTGTAACACACACAATCACCAACTCACCTAAACACATCAAGCTAAAGTGAATTAGTTGACTAGTGATGTGATGGTTGATGTGACATGTGGGCCCCACTCGATTCCGAATGCGAGTGGGCCCGCAAACACTCCCGGGCTCAGGTTCGCTAATTCCAAATTAACGAACTTCCGTCGCGACATAATTAAATCGAATTTAATAATAAATAATTATGCCTAGCAAAATTACTATTCACGTCGCTAACGAATTAATTCTAAATTAACTCGTTTGCCCGAATTAAAATCTAATTTTAATTCCGCGTCGAAATCTAATTCCGAATAATATATCGAATATATTATTTTAATGATTAATTCCAAATTAATCTTTCTCTCTCTTCAAATAGTACTTTATCCAAGATAAAGTCTCTCCGTAATTAATCCCAGATTAATTAAGCTCGAATCATACGTCATCGGTGAATCTTCAGGAAGCGACCCAAGAGATCCCTGGATATGTTGGCAGCAAATACGGTCGTCGGACTATCCGAACACGTACGTACCTCGTACTACATTTTTACCGATTTATGAGACAAGGTTTGGTTCTAGCAAAGCGTCATGCCTACCCAATTCTCCAGAAATATTCTTACTGGAATATACGATCTTTATCAGGCATAGTATACCGTAGTATTGTGTATTGCGATCTAGTATCGGATGTCACGTGCAAGGCCTGGGGCTGGAATAGTGTATGCCCCGTACGAAGCACATATCGGATATCAAGCAACTAGTCTCTTTGAATCGGATAATCATGACCTTGTCATATTATCCCGATGGTTGCAACACAATAGAGAACCAGTTCTGAATCCCTGCGTGATCATCATCTCCATATGTCTGAAGTGAAACTTCTGTCTTGACATCACATCCAATACACTACGATTCTCAATAAACCTATAAGAGGCGTACACATAACCTGTTAAAGCCCTGGACGACCAAAACCAAAGTTTACCCATTGTCGCAAGTACTAGCGATGCAAGTCTTAGGTTAATACCAAATACACCTACCCTGAAGCGGACTCCCATAGACACATATACATACTACCAATGGGATTCCGCGGGGTCTATCCAGAGCGAAGCTGTTTTCCGTACCATCGGTAAAACACAACCTCCTATCGCACTTGCATAAGTATCCTATACTTAAATATATGAGAACTATGTTGTTATGCCCTCACAACGCGCACAAGTGCAATACTAGTCTATTCCGCATTATCGATGTCCAATCTCGATAATACTACGACTAGGGATATTTAATGATTAAACCTTTATGGATTGATACTGTCTCATATCATCTCAATCCGGAACTAATCATATGGACTTTTACCATTTATATATGAAAGTAAATAAATTACAAAACGGTAAAAGGCAATTTCATTACTACATAGTTAATTTTGTACAAAAACACAATGTCTTTTACAAACAGTGACGTTATGGGTCATAACTGTCCAACATTTCCACCATTTGTCCTTGGTCAAATTTTTATGAAGAGAGTGCCCCTTCTACAAGAGGCATCTAAGTAATCCTGGGAGAACATTAGCCACAAGAAATCCGTAGAGTATCGAGACGGGACTAATAAGTTCTTAAGGATATAGGCAACTCGACTTGGATTCAAGTTTTCAGGTTTTTCTAAGTTTCATGGTTTATATTCTAGTTTGACATGTAAGTGTACAATTAATTGAATGTAGCATGTTAATATGATTTAATAACACATATTATCCAACATGTGAATTATAACACGAAAGATCGGGTGATAGACCAGATCCTTATCTTCACGGTAATGTAAGCAGTTACTGCTTGATTCATACGCATGTCGTTGAATAAATTGCATACAAGGCAAAATTAAAGTGACGCACAACACCCCGCTCGTGAAGGCCATGGAGTGGCGTCTATAGCAATTTGATTGCACAAAATAATTGATAGCAGTGGAAATCAAACGATCTGAAGCAGCCCACGCATACAACGTTCATGATCAAAGGTGGCCCATTTAAATATAGCAAACCAACAATAGCTCAAGTATCATGCATGATTTTAGAAGTCCAATAGTCACGAAATTTCACTTGCAAATTTGATTTTGCGAAAGAGAAGTCCTTCACACTGAGAAAATCACAGTGTTAAAGTTGAAGTCTATTTCGGCATATAGTGTAATGAGAAATTTTTTTCAAGGTCGATCTCAGTGCTTGAGGCGTTTCCGTTGCGCGAGGAGTTGTTCCCTTGAAGAGTTCGCGAGATCGGTTCCTACAAATCAAACCACAACACAACCAGGTAAATCTGATGAGACCCGACAAACCATGTAGGTAAAAATGCAAAAATGACATTGAAATGTATGTCACTGTCACACACTGCACAAGCCTACCAAAGTGAGGATGACTGTATACATTGTATTTTTACGCATAGCTCGATGATGAGTCTTGACGCCTTCTGAAAGTTGGGGGAATATGAAGATAAACACCAGAAAAGAAATGAACTCTAGGGAACACATCCAAAAGCCGACCATACATCACTTATGTCCGGCTAAACTCATTTCCAGCCAGTAAAGATGGCCGGATATACCTTGAAAACCCTAGATCCCACCAAACATGACTTAACTGTCCTTGAATGAGCAAATTGTCAGTTACTGAAGTTATGAGAACTGATTATGGTCGGCTAGACATGTAATTCAAATTACACATCTGGTCGGACATAAGTTAATTGGTCAACCTACGTGAAAATTCCAATCAGCTAAAATCATGGGACTGATTAAGTCCAGCCAGATATAAATCTCAAACCCTACATCCGGCCGAACATGAATCGAACTGTAACTGCAGACAGATTGCCAATCATCTGAGACAGGCATGAGGGAATGGATGGATCATGTTTTCCTTCCATTCTCAAACCTTCGTCTTACACTATAAAGACCAGGCGCCACAGTGCCTGTAAGGAATCCAGCATCCCATACACATTACCGAGACTTTGGCGCCGCAGCACCCAAGTCCAGGCGCTACGGCGCCTGCA
Source organism: Zanthoxylum bungeanum (assembly GCA_019454045.1). NCBI lineage: Eukaryota > Viridiplantae > Streptophyta > Magnoliopsida > Sapindales > Rutaceae > Zanthoxylum > Zanthoxylum bungeanum. Next base: position 15,297 of record SKCR01007567.1, on the reverse strand, counting down.
ACAGATCACGCGTCCATATAAAAGGCAGAGGGATTGGCGCCGCGGCACTGCGGGAAAGATAAGCACACGCGCGTTCCATAAATATAAAATTAGGGTTTTTAAGATACCCAATGACTCCAAGGCTCTATTATAAATAGATTAGTTCATCCAAGACTAAAGGAGGAGGCTAATACACAGCATAAAACACCAAAATACATATTTTGGAGAGATTCAATGAGGAGGATTGAAGAGCAACAAGAGAAGACAAAGGCGGTGACGTCCGAAGAGGAAGAGATTCAATTCGGGTTTTATCTTCTAGTTTCTTTCTTAGAAATCTAATGATTTCCATTAGATTCATGACTTGTATATCATTGTTTTTATCTTTAGTCATTAACTAACTCCTTAATTCTGGAGAATGATGTAACTGATGCTTGAACCTTTATTTTAATTGTCGATTTTGTTATGAAGTTTTATTGAGTTATTTATATTCTTTTAAGTTTAATTCTTTGTGTTTGCTGGCCACAAATATGATGATATATGTTTAGAATCTATCACTCGAGAGATGGGATTTTGAATAGATCTAGAGAATATAACCTAGGAATTTTATAGAGTTCGAGAGAATATATAAGTTCATTTGAAGTTGTTAATATAGAATCACAAAGCGTAATGAGTTGGTAACTGCTAGATTTTTATAGAGATATCGAAGTGTGTAGTTGATGATATTTTCACTCGGCACTCGAGAGAGGGGGTGGATATTTTCGGAGTCTTGACTTATAAACAATATAACTGAACAAGGATTAATTGGCATGACAAATACATAGGTGACAGCTAGGTGAAATCAGGATCCAGAATCTCTATCGTATTAGTTCCTCCTATATAATTATTTTTATATTTATTTATTAAAATCTTTATTATTTGTTTTCTAAATAAAGTTAGGATTATCAATTGTAATATTTAGTGCGAGTTAACGCAATCCATGTGGGTTCGACACTCTAAACTCATTTATATTAAAACTTGACACCGTACACTTGTGGTACGATATAAAATATCACAACAAACACTCCTACCGAGAATGTCATTTAGAGGGAGATTATGTTGCCTCAGTTGATCGAACAAATCGATCATGTGAAGAACATGTGAGCTCACAGTTTGCCCCTCATCCAATCGCGCATAGAACAGTTCTATTGCGACCTTATGAATAACAACTTGTTCTTGGTTCTCAAACGATTCTCGTAATCGCGACATCATACTATACGCATCTGACATGCCATAGTATTATTTCTTGAGTCCTAGTGATAGCGAACTTAAGATGTATGATTTAACATTTAAATCATCATCATTCCAAGCTTGGAAAACTTGGAGTTCCTCCGGTGTAGCATCATCTACCACAACAAGGGGCATCGAACCCTCAAGAACATATCCCAACTTCTCGGAATCGAGGACAATCCTCAAATCCAAGTCCCAATCAGCGAAGTTCTCAACGCCTTTAAGTTTGTTCGCATCCAACATACACACAAACTGATTAGTAGATGGTGCCGCCATCGTAAATCTATCATATAGATTACGAAAAACGGTTAGCATATTATAAAGCAGTTTCATATAATATCAAAAGCATTAACTAGATCATGGATTTTTAATCTAAAAATGCCTCTCCCACTAAATCATGCAATATTGTAATCCCCAAACAGAATACAAAGATTTAAAAATTAAATTAAATACAAATAGTGAAAGGTGGATCCCATGAATATATTTCAGCTCACAGTAGAGGCACGGTCTCGCCTACGTATATTTATCAGGTAGACAACTCATTGTCAATCACTCAATAGTGACTCCTAGGTTTCCGGTCCTGGTCGTTTCTCATTTTGACGGCTTGGGCACGTTCACAATGAGACATACCAAGGTTAAACTCGTCAATGATAAACTCAAGCTACTTGCGTAACCCTGACAGCTTGGGCACGTTCAGGATTCCGCTTTCGCTTGAATTTATCTAGTATCTAATATACATCCGGTATAAATAAATTTCTATCGGCAACATCCTCACAGTAGAGGCACGGTCTCGGATGTAGTCATGGAAAAATATTCATAAACCGTATTGACAAGACGGACCATGTAATATGCATCGAATACATAATTAACATTAAACCTTATTAATTAGGGATTTTCCGAAAAGATTCTTTTAATTTATTTAATCAAAATAAGCAAATACATGCATGTAACAAGTAAAGAATAAATTAAACATTGAATTTAAAAGGCATAATCATATTAGGGTAGCCAGAATCAGACTCGCTCTGATACCATTTTGAAGGGGTTTTATGGCGAAAATCCGATAACGCAGCGGAAAAGGGGAAAATCAAAATTTTCCGATTCAAAATTTTTCTTGGATCAATCAAATAAACTTATTTATTTAATTATCCAATTATTAAATTCTGAAAAATTACACAAGAAATCAAATTCTTTGGTAATTACCGAATTGCTCGACAACTTTGCAAATATGTCATTTTAGTCCTAAAATTGTCAAATACAATTTTGGATGATTCTAAATCACTTCTAAAATATTTTTCAACACATCCAATACATCAAAATCAGATTTGCAATAAATCCCCAAACTTTTCTGAAATTGCCGAGAGCCCCCCCCCCCCCCCCCCCCATTTTCGGTTTATTGCATTTTAGTCCCTTTTGTTCAAAACAAACCAAGATCAAATCCAATCAACCCAAAATTTTACATGCATCATATACATGCCATAATGCATCACATATATGAAAATCCCAAAATTTGGAGTGGGTTAAGAATCCTAATTTTTCAATTTTACCAAATTGTCCAATTTCACCAAATCTTAAAATCCAACATTTTAATCCATTCAATACTTCACCAAACAAGCCTCACCACTTTGAAATAACTCTAGAACAATTCTAGGTCACCAAGGAGTGGCTTAACAACTCTAGAATGACAACTTGATTTTCCAAAAATCAAAAGTAAGTCTTTTAAACCATTTAAAGCTTACTTACATGCATCAATCTTTCATACAAGTTCTCAACCAAAAAAACACAAACTATAACAGTAGAAAGAACATCAAAGCAACATAAAATGATGCTAAGCTTGTTAGAAACTATTTTCATGTTGAAGGTTTTGAAGAAATACTTAAAAATCAAGTTTTTCCAAGTCTTTTCCTTTTTTCCTTTTTTCCTTGCTCTACTCTTTTGTTTGTTTGTTATATGGAACTTATGAAACCCTAAATGGAAACAAAATATATACCTTACACAATAAGGCACCTTAAGGCTTGGCAAATTTTATAAGAAATATCTAGATTTTTTTTTCATTAAAGTTCAACTTGCCAACTGTTTTGTAAATCATTACACTTTAATGAATTATTCAACAAAGTCGACAATTGCAACTAAGTCATTAAAATAAATATCATAACTTAGGATATTTATATTCTTAATTAATTTAATTATTTAACAATTAAATAATTAAATAATTATTAAAAAAAAAATATATTAAATATATGTATTATATTTACATTAAATATCAAATAGATATATATTTATGATATTAGTCAAATATCTCAATTTGACAATTAATTATGTGTATTTGATAAAATCTATCAATAAATGCAAATACACAAAAATTAGTAATGACTATTGGGTCCCTTCACATGTATTTTTCGTTTAACCTTTAAATGACTTATAAATCATCATTATTATTTATAAATGTTGCCCTAGTGCTCTACGAGTATATTTCATTAGTGAGACTCTCTAGATTCAGGCATATCCGTCACGAAATCCAATTTCGTGTCCATAATTTACCCACCCGTAAATTATGACGACCACAGATAATCTCGTTAAATCATACAGGTCGAGGTCATGGCATATGTATAATTCCTCTGTCATAGGTATCCGGATATATACCAGAGATATAGATGTAAACGTCAAATCTCTATAGGGACTATCCCATCGATGTATCTATTAGCAATCTCAAAAAGAACACTTAGAACTCACTTCTAAAGTGTACCAGGCCCATGGTTTTTATCTGATTACTAATCATTTATGGACTACCTATGCTCTGTACACAAAAATGACGGATCCTATCTCGACACACACAAGACACCTTGGGGATCTATCCACACCCAACGAATAGGCGGAGGTCTGATCAAAATAGATTGGTGATGTGACTACCATCTAAGTGTGGAAGATGTCTCATGTGCCCACAGTGGTATCTCAAGTCGAAGAATCACAAATGCTACTCAACCCGAGAAGATTCTTATTGACGTTGGTGTACCATCCATTAAGAATCTTCGGTGAGTCGTTCAGTGTTTATCCGCTATAAACACCTACACATCTATATGAGTCCCCAAGACTCATGGTTCATTGAGAAACCATTGGAATCATATATTCCAGTATACGACATGTACCGGTCTCAACGGGTTTACTTTACTGACCAAGTAGTGTAAACCTTGACCAGGAACTGTCTAAGAATGACAACGTCATGATACATCTCAATGTCAGTTGCGACGCTTTTGCAACAGTATCATGACTAATCATCCTAAGGTCTATTACGTCTTTACCATATTAAAAGATATATTATATTACAAAAATTGCTTGTATTATTCATAATAAAAAGTTTTACAGTAGTATTCTCAAAGAAATACAACCGGGAATTGGCGCTCTGAGCACCAATCCCAACAGTAAGTTCCATAGCCGATTCCGAATGGATGGTAATATGGTTCACACTTAAGATACAATGCCACGTACTATTGAGGGGATGGCCATTGTTGGATAATTATGACCCATAGCGTCACTATTTGTAAAAGACATTGTGGTTTTTGTACAAATTAACTATGTGACAATGGAAATTGTTATTTTATCATTTTGTAATTATATTACTTGAATATATATAAATGATAAAAGTCCTTATGATTAGTTCCAGATTATAAGATATGATACAGTATCAATCCACGAAGGTTTAATCATTAAATATCCATAGTCATAGTATTATCGAGACTGGACATCAATAATGCAGAATAGACTAGTATTGCACTTGTGCGTGTTATGGAAGCGTAACAGCATAGTTCTCATATATTTAAGTATTGGATACTTATGCAAGTGTGATAGGAGATTGTGTTTGCTTATGGTACGGAAACAGCTTCACTCTGGATAGACCCATTGGAATCTCATTGGTAGTATGACTATGTGTCTATGGGAATCCGAATCAGGGTAGGTGTATTTGGTCTTAACCTGAGACTTGCATCGTTAATACTTGCGACAATCAATACGCTTTGGTTTTGGTCGTCTGAGGCTTTAACAGGTTCTGTGTACGCCTCTTCTGGGTTTATTGAGAATCGTAGTGTATTGGGTGTGATGTCAAGATGGAAGTATCACTTCAGTCATATGGAGATGATGATCACGCAGGGATACAGAACTGGTACTCTATTATGTTGCAACTATCGGGATAATATGACAAGGTCATGATTATCCGATTAAAGAGACTAGTTTCTAGTGATCCGATATATGCTTTGTACGGGGCATACACTATTCCAGCCTCAGGCCTTGCATGTGACATCCGATATTGGATCGCAATACGCAATACTACGTATATTACACCTGACAAAGATTATATATTCCTTAAAAGAATATTTCTGGAGAATTGGGTAGGCACGGTGCTTTGCTAGAAGCCAACCATGTCTTGTAAATCGGTAAGAACGTGGTACCGGGTACGCACGTGTTCGGATAGTCCAACGATCGGATTTACTGCCAACATATCCAGGGATCTCATTGGTCGCTTCCCGAAGATTCACCAATGACGTTTGACTCGAACATAATTAATCTGGGATTAATTAGAAGAGAGAGAAAATTAATCTGTGATTAATTACGGTGAGAATTTATCTGGGATAAAATTCAAATAGAAGAGAGAGAACGATTAATTTGGAATTAGTCGATAAAATAATATATTCGATATATTAAATGAAATTAGATTTCATAGCAGAATTAAAATTGGATTTTAATTCTGGAGAAAGAATTAATTTAGAATTAATTCGCTAGTGACTTTAATAGTAATTTTGCTAGGCATAATTATTTAATTAAATTTGATTTAATTACGTCGCAACGAAAAATTCGTTAATTCAGAATTAACGAACCGAGCCCAGAATGTGTTTTGCGGGCCCATTCGAATTTTGAATTAAGTGGGGCCCACATCAAGTCACATCACTTGTCATTCTCATCACTTTATGTTGATGGAAGTTAGTAGTTGTTGATGGCTTGTTTCTTACACAACCATTATTTTATTTTGACTTGTGATAGACCTTTACTAACTTTGGAAGTTTGGTAATTGATTTACTTGATTTTTGGAAAATCAAAAACACATCCAACACTTCTCTCTTCTAGCCTTGGGCGTGAACTACATCTCCATCTCCTCTCATCTTCCATTGCCATGAGTTGCTCTCACACTCGGGGAAATTTTGCTTCAAATTTTCTCCATTGCTAGCACATCAAAGAGTATACTAAGGTGATAGGGAAACATCTCATTGAGTTTGGAATTCAAAAGATCAAGCTTGGAGCTTAACATACAATCAAATGAGGGCTTGGAGCACTACACAAAGGACTTGGAATTTTTGTTATCTCCGCATCCGCCATAACCGATCGTTGTAAGTATTTTTCCGCAATCTCACTTCGAGTATTCACATGTTTTATCTTGAATTTGAGTATTTTTGCTTGGAGCATAATTTTATCAAATTGATTATTTGAGTATGCTTAGATTATGATAACTTAGAGTTATGCATGATTAATTTTATGAAAAATTGATTAGATTAATTTTCCCCAAATTTAATGGCTTGGCCGAATTTGATGGAGCCCTAATGTCATGGTGATTTTTTAAATTTTAGACCATTGAATGTGTTTAAAATGCATGAGTATATTGATTTGTGATTTAATTGGATTGATATCAAAATCGGATATAAAATGCCTATATTGCCGTGACTTAAAGAGCACGTGTATGAGTTGATTTTGCTTCAATTATGTTAGACATGAATTGAAAATGATTAAGCATGATTAATTAATTAAATTGGTGTTTTGGAAATGTTAATTTAACTAATTAATTATAGCTATACACTTTAATTAAATAAATTGTGATATTTGGAATATGGAATTTAATTAATTAGGCTTTAATTTGGAATTGGGCTAAAATTGTTATATTTGGGCTTAATGGGCTTGGTTGGACCAAGTTGGTTTAGGACAATTGGATTGGATCCAAATTGGGCCTAAAACCATTCCATGAAGTCCAAATATAATAAATGGGCCTTTTAAAATTTAATTGGGCCTAATGGGCTGAAATTAATTTTATGGCAAATAGGGTGATTCCTTTATTGGGCCTTGGCATTTGGGTTTGACCCATATTGGCCAAAGCCCATTGGACTTTAATTAAATAAACATTGGATGTTAATTGGGCATTTGAGACCCATTAAGATTAGATTTAGAATCTAAGTCGTAAAGGCACATTAATAAAGTGTAATTATTTAATTTAGAATTAAATACAAATTAGTATTGAATACAAATTAAATCGGATTTAAAATTGTAGTTCGATATATTTCAAGAATTCGCACTTTGAGTACTTATTATTAAACGAGTTGGACTCGCGCAAATCAAATCGTTGTTTGAACATTGGATGATCACTTAATTCAAAGATTAATTAATTGGATTAGATTGATTGAATAACATGCTTTGTGTGAATACATGGATGTATTGTATGAATAATGTATATCAGATGGATATTAGACGGATGAGGGAAATTTTGGAAATTGTTGTAATAAATTTAGAATTTATTAAATTGGACATGCGTATCCAGCCTTTATCTCTTGACTCTTTGTAATTATCTTCTCACCAATTCCCCTCAATGTAATGAGGTTTCTTTATTGTATTATGTAATTGGGTAGAAGTTAGAATAATGCTAGCTGGGGAGAGGAAAATGAGTGATTTTTTCTAGGAACAATTTGTTAAGTATCCATCTGCATATCATTATTATTTTATTCGCGCTTTATTATGCTTTTAGAATGCATGCTTAAGGGTGTATGATGAGACCTAATCAAAGATAATAAATTGGTTGCCAATTTATGGGGAAATCCCTCAAACAAATATTAAGCGAATTCCTTACATGAGTGGTCTTTCTCAAGATCCAAGATTGGCATTGGTTTGTTGGCCAAAGTCAAGATCAATGTCCATCGCGGATGTGTTTGAACCATGAGAGCTTTGTTCCATATCACATGTCTTGGGCAAGTTGTGATTTGCTGGCCAAAGTCAAGGTCACTTCTTGTTCATCGACGTGGATTACGAAGCTTTCCCAATGTCAATAGGTCCCGCTTAACTGGAATCATTAAGTTTGTTGAGCCAAAGCCAATGCTTAGTTGATTCAGAGGAAAAGGTTAGGAAAATATATTGGATATATTGGCATATATATTGTATATATGTTTCGGACTTGGAGGTCCACCTACCGGATCTAGGAATTGGATGAGATCCAATTGATCTTAGAGATCTGCCTAGTTAAATATCATACAGCTTGTTGGCCAAAGTCAAGGTTGTGTGTTATTTAACGGGATCCTAGCCTACTAGGAAACTAGGTATCCCGAGTACTCAACAGAGGATTAGAGGCTCGCCGAAAAATAGTGGGAGGCTAGTATTGAATTTGCAAGTTCGTTCAAATACTTGCCAATACGCGCTTTCAAATTATTTCGTCATTTTATATATTTATTAGTTGGACTAATATTTTATTATTTTTATTGTAACAGTTGGACTGTACCCAAAAAATCGTTAATTGAATAGTTAGACTATTGCAATTAAGATGGCTGGAAAGATCGGGGTTAGAGACATTATCATGGGCGAAAATGTCTTTAATGGTGCAAACTTTTCTGACTGGGATATGAACCTCAAGATTGTCATGGGGGCTGAGAGAATGCTCTATACGATAGAGAGACCTCTCGGGCCTAAGCCCGGAAATGAGCAGCCACTTGAGCTTGAGCTTTGGAAGACTCATAGCGATGACAACTCAACTGCTCAATCTGTCATGCTCGCTACAATGACCCCTCAATTTCATCGTCAGAACAAGGGATTGGATCCATATACTATGATGGCAAAATTGAAGGACCTTCATCGATCTAACCTTATATCGTAAAGGTATGAATTGTAGAAGAAGCTCTTTCTCTCTCGAATGTCAGAGGGTACATCTGTCGAGCCCCATGTGTCGCAGATGATTGCTGACATCGAACAATTGGGTCAACTAGGCATAACCTTTGAGGCTGAGACTTCTATAGATTTGATCTTGTAGTCTCTTCCTGACAGCTGGAGCGGGTTCATCATGAACTACAATATGATGAACCAAGACCATACTCTTGAAGAGTTGATGGCAATGCTGCATGAAGCAGAAAAAGAGCTATTGAAGGGCAAAAAGCGTGAGGCGTACTTCGCTTCAACATCTCAGTCTGCCAAGGCTTGGCCAAAGGCTACTGGATGTGTAAAGAAGAAGAATAAGAAGAAGGCCAAGGCCAAATCATCAAATTCTTCTGGGAAGGCTAATGACAAATCCCAAGATGTCTACCTACAGTGTGGCAAATGGGGTCACTGGAAGCGTGACTTCCGTGAGTACAAGGCGCACATGAAGGAAATCAAAGCGGGCAAGACACCGGCTTTATGTATGTTTGTTATGGAAATAAACATGTCTACTTCTAGTATTAAAAATTTGATTTTTGATTCTAGGGTTGGTACTCATATATGTACTGATGTGCAGGATCTGCAGATTAGCAGGAGACTGGCCTCAGTGGAGATTGATCTACGAGTTGGAAACGGGACCAGAGTCGCTGTTTTGGTTGTAGGGACTTATATTTTGGAACTGCCATCAGGGCATGTACTAAATCTATCAGACTGTTATTATGTACCTAGTTTTACTAGGACTATTATTTCTATATCTTTATTAGCCCAATGTGGGTATACTTTTGTATTTATAAATACTTGGTGTTTTATGTATAAAAATGATATTGAGATATGCAGTACAGATTTGCATAATGGTCTTTATATTTTGAATATAAATCAATCTCAAACATATAATGTAACAAACAAAAGGCTTAAATTAAGTAACAAATATGAAACTTATATGCGGCATTGTCGTCTAGGACTAGGGATGGCAGCGGGTAGGGTTTGGTGCGGGTTTGCCATTACCAAACCCGCACCCGCATATGTGAACAAATTACCAAACCCGCACCATACCCGCTGCGGGTTTTAATTTTCATTACCAAACCCGTACCCGCATATGTGAACAAACTACCAAACCCGCATTGGTACCCAACGGATTTTTTGCGGGTTTGGTCATCTCAGGATTCTAGCGAGTTTGTATTCAAGAACTATTTTTTGCGGGTTTGGTCATCTCAGGATTCTTTCGTTGATTCATCATCAACCCATCAATGATAATAACAAATAACAAACAATAAATAAATAAATAAAAATAGAGGACAAAAATTTATTTTCTATGGACCAATAACATATCAGTAACATTACAATATGTTCTGGTTAGAGAGGAAGTGAGGCTGTTTTGGTGGGTTGATGAGGGAGTAAGGTATATGGAGATGTAATGTTAATGCAAACAAAGAGTAAACAATCATAAGTATAAGCATTGTACATTCATTGTGCGCACTAGGTGCTTGAAAAAATACCAACCTCAATTAGATTAAGAAATTAAATAAGTTTTGGTGTATTATAATAAGTAGTTAAAGTACTGAAAAATCTATGAGAGTTTTGCTTCTTTCTAGTTTCTATCATCTCATTTATTTATTTTTTATTATTAAAATGATTATGGATACAATTACGTGAGTCATTACTCATGAGATTAATTAAAAATTTTCTTTTTGCGAGTATGCGGGTACCCATTGCGGGTACCCGCATATTTTACTAAAATACCAAACTCGCACCGCACCCGCAGCGGGTTCTATTTTCAAATACCAAACCCGCACCATACCCACTAATATATTTACCAAACCCTACCCATTGCGGGCGGGTTTTTGCGGGTTTGCGGGTAGGCGGGTAAAATTGCCATCCCTATCTAGGACACATTAACAAAACTCACATATCCACACTTTCGAAGAGTGGGTACTTGGATGGATTTGATCCATATCCAAATTCATATGACGTCTGTGAATCTTGTTTATTAGGCAAAATGCCTAAAACACCTTTTAGCAGTAAAGGTGCACGTGCCATCGAACTGTTAGCCTTCGTTCATAGTGACGTATGTGGGCCCATGTCTACCCAGGCTAGAGGTGGATATGAATACTTCGTAACTTTTACGGATGATGCATCGCGTTATGGTTATGTGTATCTTATGAGACACAAGTCAGAAACTTTTGAGAAATTCAAATAGTTTCGACACGAAGTAGAAAAACAGACCGGTAAAAGTATTAAAACATTACGATCGGACAATGGTGGAGAATACTTGAGCAATGAGTTTCTCGATTACTTGAAAGAGTATGGTATTCTTTCACAGTGGACTCCTCCCGGAACACCTCAATTAAACGGTGTGTCCGAACAGAGATTGTTGGACATGGTAAGGTCGATGATGAGTCGCACAGAGCTACCTATTTCCTTCTGGGGATATGCATTGACCAGTGCAATACTTATTTTGAATAAGGTTCCGTCAAAGTTTGTTGAACAGACTCCGTATGAAATATGGACAGGAAAGAAATCGGGTTTCTCATTCCTGAGGATTTTGGGTTGCTGGGCATACATTAAACATTTGGATGGTACCAAACTTGAACCCAAATCGAATAAGTGTCTATTTGTAGGTTATCCTAGGGAAACCAAATGATATTACTTTTACAACCCACAAGAGAACAAAGTATTCGTTGCTCTACATACGGTCTTCCTTGAAAAGGAATTCCTAAATGCAGTGGTAAGTGGGAGGAAAGTAGAACACGATGAAAATCGGAGTGATACAGTTCCTGGCACCGATTCCTTAATGGAACATGAACAGTTCATCAGGGATGAGACTGTACCACAATCTTCGAATACACAAGAACCGCGTAGGTCGGAGAGAGTCAGAAAACAACCTGAGAGGTATGGGTTTCTGATCTCACCTAATGTGGATATTAATCTTATTGAGGAAGACGAATCGGCTACGTATGAGGAAGTGATACAAGGTATCGACTCCGGTTTATGGCAGAATGCCATGAAATCCGAAATGGATTCCATGTACACCAACCAAGTTTGGACACTGGTTGATGCACCAGAAGGCGTAAAGCTTATTGGTTGCAAATGGGTCTTCAAGAAGAAAACCGACATGGATGGCAACATACAAACGTACAAAGCTAGGCTTGTAGTGAAAGAGTATCGTCAACGACATGGTGCCGATTACGATGAAACTTTTTCACCTGTTGCCATGATTAAATCCATTCGGATAATGCTTGCTATTGCTGCATATTTTTAAATTATGAAATATGGCAGATGGACGTCAAAACCGTTTTCCTTAACGGAAACCTTTTGGAGGATGTTTATATGCAACAGCCTGACGGTTTTGTCATACCAAAACATGCAGACAAGGTTTGCAAGTTAAATCGATCCATTTATGGATTGAAGCAAGCATCGCGTTCTTGGAACCAACGTTTTGATGAGATCATAAAAGAATATGATTTCGTTCAAAACGAGGATGATCCTTGTGTATATAATAAGGTTAGTGGGAGTGCACTAACATTCATTGTCTTTTACGTTGATGATGTATTGCTTATTGGCAATGACATTCCCATGCTACAATCGGTGAAATCTTGGCTTTCATTAAAATTCTCCATGAAAGATCTGGGAGAAGAAACCTTTATTCTGGGAATAAAGATCTACCGGGGTAGATCTAGAAAGCTGCTTGGTCTCTCCCAGAACACATACATTGACAAAGTGTTGAATAGATTCAACATGGAACAGTCTAAGAAGGGACTGTTGCTAGTGTCACATGGTGTCACTCTATCTAAGGACATGTGTTCTAAAACTCAAGATGAGAGAGACAACATGAGTCGGATCCCGTTCGCTTCTACAGTCAGATTGATCATGTATGCCATGATATGTATGCGACCTGATGTCTCCTCTGCTTTGAGCATGTGTAGTCGCTATCAGGCCGATCCAGGTGATGGTCACTGGGTTGCGGTTAAGACCATCCTTAAGTATATTAGATGAACTAGGGATGCGTTCTTAATCTATGGAGATGGAGAACTTGAGGTAACTGGGTTTACCGATGCAAGTTTCCAAACCGATAAAGACGATTGTAAGTCACAATCTGGGTACATATTTTGTTTGAACAACGGAGCAGTAAGCTGGAAATATTCCAAGTAAGAGACTGTTGCCGATTCAACAACAAAAGCAGAATATATTGCTACAGCTGAAGCAGTAAAAAAGGCAGTTTGGATCCGTAAATTCCTAATTGGATTAGGAATAGTTCCGTTAGCAGTTGAGCCCGTTCCATTGTATTGTGACAATAACGGGGCTATAGCACAAGCTAAGGAACTGCGGTCTCATCAACAATCCAAGCATGTACTTCGACATTTCCATCTGATTCATGAGATCATACATCGTGGCGATGTGAAGATTGAGAAAGTCGCATCAGATGACAACATTACAGATCCGCTGACGAAAGCTATTCCTCAGCAAAAGTTTGAGCGACATGTACATAGTTCATGTGTTAGATACTTGAGTGACTGGCTATAGGCCAAGTGGGAGATTGTTGGATAATTATGACCCATAGCGTCACTATTTGTAAAAGACATTGTGGTTTTTGTACAAATTAACTATGTGACAATGGAAATTATTATTTTATCATTTTGTAATTAGATTACTTGAATATATATAAATGATAAAAGTCTTTATGATTAGTTCCGGATTATAAGATATGAGACAGTATCAATCCACGAAGGTTTAATCATTAAATATCATTAGTCGTAGTATTATCGAGATTGGACATCGATAATGCAGAATAGACTAGTATTGCACTTGCGCGTGTTATGGAAGCGTAACAACATAGTTCTTATATATTTAAGTATTGGATACTTATGCAAGTGTGATAGGAGGTTGTGTTTGCCGATGGTACGAAAAGAGCTTCGCTCTGGATAGAACCATCGGAATAACATTGGTAGTATGACTATGTGTCTATGGGAATCCGAATCAGGGTAGGTGTATTTGGTCTTAACCTGAGACTTGCATCGCTAATACTTGCGACAATCAATACGCTTTGGTTTTGGTCGTCTGGGGCTTTAACAGGTTCTGTGTACGCCTCTTCTGGGTTTATTGAGAATCGTAGTGTATTGGGTGTGATGTCAAGATGGAAGTATCACTTCAGTCATATGGAGATGATGATCACGCAGGGATACAGAACTGGTACTCTATTATGTTGCAACTATCGGGATAATATGACAAGGTCATGATTATCCGATTAAAGAGACTAGTTGCTAGTGGTCCGATATATGCTTTGTACATGGCAGACACTATTCCAGCCCCAGGCCTTGCATGTGACATCCGATACTGGATCGCAATACGCAATACTACGTTTACTACACCTGACAAAGATTATATATTCTTTAAAATAATATTTCTGGAGAATTGGGTAGGCACGGTACTTTGCTAGAAGCCAACCATGTCTTGTAAATCGGTAAGAACGTGGTACCGGGTACGCACGTGTTTGGATAGTCCGACGATCGGATTTACTGCCAACATATTCATGGATCTCATAGGTCGCTTCCCGAAGATTCACCGATAACGTTTGACTCGAACATAATTAATCTGGGATTAATTAGAAGAGAGAGAAAACTAATATGTGATTAATTACGGTGAGAATTTATCTGGGATAAAATTCGAATAGAAGAGAGAGAATTATTAATTTGGAATTAATCGATAAAATAATATATTCGATATATTAAATGAAATTAGATTTCATAGCAGAATTAAAATTAGATTTTAATTTGGGAGAATGAATTAATTTAGAATTAATTCGCGAGTGACTTTAATAGTAATTTTGCTAGGCATAATTATTTAATTAAATTTGATTTAATTACTTCGCAACGAAAAATTCGTTAATTCAGAATTAACGAACCCGAGCCCGGAATGTGTTTTGCGGGCCCACTCGGATTTTGAATTAAGTGTGGCCCACATCAAGTCACATCACTTGTCATCCTCATCACTTTATGTTGATGGAAGTTAGTAGTTGTTGATGGCTTGTTTCTTACACAACCATTATTTTATTTTGACTTGTGATAGACCTTTACTAACTTTGGAAGTTTGGTAATTGATTTACTTGATTTTTGGAAAATCAAAAACACATCC